>VUQS01029780.1:0-45057 GCA_015108495.1 Heterochromis multidens | reverse complement strand
AATTACGTGAGGTGAGAATATGTGTTTGTGTGTATGTAGATGCGTGTGTGTGGGTGGGGGGTGGGCTATGACACACACACACACAGAGAGAGAGAGAGAGAGAAGTGATCACAGACCAGTTGATAGTGCAGACTGCTCAAGGGCCAAGTCTAGATACATTGTTAAATACACTTGCATAGGTTAAGACAAACATGCATACACATTAAAAGTTCATTCCAGCACTCACATGCACTCACACAGTTAAACAAACAGAAAATGACAAGAGCCTGGGCCACCCTGCAGATCATCCTGATCAGTGTGGGAGCCACGTCTTCTCTGATCTAATATGTTTAGCAAACATCCATTTATTCTCCCCAATCAATAACACAGAGCACCATGTGTTTATGACTCTGCCTTAACTCACTCAGTTCATCTGCAGTTCATCCAAGCTCAAACACTGTTCCACTCTCTAGCCTACTTCAGTCAATGATCAGTTTATCACTTTTCTTTTTCTCACAAATTGTGGGGTGATTTTTTTTTTCCCGCTATATTTTCAAAAGAAATATGTCTGTATACGTCTGTGAGTTAAAATCTTTGACACGACCACTGTGGTAGGAGAAGAGCAAAATAGTATTTTACGCTTCCTCTTAGCAAATAGAAAATGTTTTGATATGGAAGCAGATGGAGATATACACATTTCCAGCTCATTTTGATGTGCAAAACCGCCACGCCAAGAGAGAGAGTGTAACCTTCAGTTGCACTATGAAAGTAGAAGGACTCTAGCTTTAAAAAACAATTTTACGGCATCTTCAGACATGCTGAATGATTCGCTACGGAGACTTTACACCCCCAAATTCCCAAGGTATAAAATTATCCTGAATAAAATGTTCCAAAACATAGATGTGAATCAATATCAGATGCAGGCTGAGTTTCATTTGAGGAAAACCGGTGCTGACTTTAACTCTCAGCTGGTCAAAGAGTATCTAGTAAAGAATAGAACACATTCACAGCATCAAGTGCAGTAAACATATTTTATATGGGCAGTTATTATTGTTATTATAATTATCACTCTGTGTGCACCATAAAACTGGATGATGGAGAATATATGGATGGTTGAGGCCGCAAATAACAGTTGTGGTAGGGGGCTGTAAAGCTGTCCCCTCTTTTCTGTGGTTGAATAAATAACATGCATGTGCTCCATGCACATCTGCATTTATCTGAAATCTCTTCTGTGAGGTCAGTAGGTACTGTGATACTAAGGTGTTTATTTGTCTTTACTGCAGCTTAAGACCAATCACAGTGATTAAAGTCTTAATTTTTGTATCAAGGATAATCCTTATGTGAGAGATGGAACATGAATTAATCTAGAAGAAAGGTAGACAATATATATCCCAGGTGTGACTGTGTTCAGTACTGTTCCTGTGTGTATAATAACAGTGTAGTATGTGTTTCCCATTAGCAATGTACAGTATAGTAAGGGGCCAATGCACAGATGCCCTGAGTGGTGCCATACGGCCGATGGCTCATTAGAGCTCAGATGGAAGACATGAATCAAAGGAGGAGAGAAGAGGAAACAATCAATCTGCCTAATGGGAATCCCCTGTGAGGAGGCTGGACCAGCGGTCCCAGTGCAGCTGTAGCCGTTTTTATATGTGACCTCCCTGCTTAAACGACCCACCAAAATGTCCTCATTGCTGTCATAGCCACCACCACTGAAGAGCACGGGACACACACAAAAAAACACAAAACCCCACCACAAGCTATTAGCACAAGGGCCTCCCACAGAGTACGTGTGTGGTGATGTGGTTTTCATAGCAGAGGTTGTGAGATTTGAAGTTTTCATTCATCTCCGACAATCTCCTGCACGTGTCGTCCATATCCTTTCTAGCAGCATATGACACCCAGCTTGATGTGAGGGAGGCAGCAATCAAAGAAGCAACAGGGACTGGATTTATAGCATGGAGGGTGCCTGTGTGCTAGGAGGTATACACAAATAGAATGTTTACTGTCAACGTGTGAGGTTGTGGCCAAGATTAAGACATCACTGTTGTGGTACAATATAACTAGCACTTCATGGGGTCAAGGTTAGGTTTTGTGCCGTAGTTTATGTGAACTTTCCCCCTTCGCTCTTAAGTCTTCAGACAGCTTTCAGAAGCTTTGATCTGCTACACCACATGCTCTCTGCCCACAGAAGACTACTTATCTATTCAGTGTAGAGTTGCCAGAAGCCCTTTAAGAATCGAGTTATGCTAAACAGAGGTTGATTTAAACCAGAGGTTGACCTATGACCTTAGCTTAGAGGATAATGTCCCAGGCAAGGAGAGCAAAGTCCTGTTACCGTCCATGAATCAGGCCCCCACCAACATTATTTCAAAATTGCTTAGTTGCATGGAACTCCCTTTAGTGCTGAACGGACTTTCATAAAATTGATTTTCTGAGTACACCCTTTTAGCAGCTATAAGCTTGAAATATGAACCCTTCATTGCTGAAAGCATTTCATTTTTTTGCCCCTGTGACTAATGATCCAGGGAAGAAGTGTGTTTGAAATTCTCCTCAGCAGCCATTTCCATAATTAAACACTGCTAATTATAGAGCTTTGGCTGACTTTAAACAAACAGGCACAGTTGCCGAGCATGCTTTCACATCTTCCATTTGGAAATTTATGCAAATTGTAGCCATATCGTGTGTTTTCTTAGAAGAAACTGACAACATAAATACACATTGCTCATGCTCACAAAGATCAGACAGTAACACAGAGCGTAGTGCTGAGAAGAAACTGACAAGCCATCAGTGATTTGAAGGAAATGCCCTCCATAGGTATGATGTTCTGTACAATGAGGATCAAAGCTTCCAAAGTATCAGATGACTGAATATCTTCACATACATGTGTGTATGTGTGTTTGTGCATATATGAATATGCATTCATTCATTACTATGACCACCCTATGGTAGTAAAACACCCCTGTCTTGGCCAACAAACATTTCTGCATTGTTGATTCTAGGGCTATGATACTGCTTGTCAATTTATCAGCCTTTGACAGCAAGCCACTAGAAGCCATTATATCAAACAAATGAAAATTATATATGAAGATTAACATCAAGTCATTTGTTAGGGAGAAAATAATACTGCTGGAAATAAACAGGGCACAGAATTGAGAGCTATGCTGCCAGTAATTCACACATCAACAGCATTTAAATTATTAAAAAGATTGGAAATCATAATTGGCCATATATTTTTCGCATTCTTCTCCACACAAATGGCTCGCCTGGGGTACTTGACATTCAACAGTGGTTTGTAATGTAAATGACAGAACGTATTTTCTCCATATCTTAACAGCGGATGGAGTGATTGACTACTGAATATAAGCAAGCTACAGGTGTGGGTCAATTATCATTTGAATAATCGAGCACCAGTGGCTGCCTGGCTTGACTGTGAAGTGTGACACATTTTTATCTCTATGCATTTCAATGAAGTCAGACTGGTACATAAAAGGTTATCACCTAGGAAACATATTTGCCTAGGCGCAAGTTAAACAGGCAAGTGAGATCAGCATAGATATTCAATTTAACCAGTCAACCCTGACCTATAAATATTTCAACAAAACCCAATGAGGACCCCTCCCTCCTCCCAACCCCCTTCTTTCCTTCTTTGATCCAATTCCATTTCAGCAGCGGGAGATACGAGGGAAGAGAAGGAGGAAGGACGCGGGGGAAAGAGGGGAGGAATGAGAAAAGAAAGTCAAACATATTGTAGCTTATCTATTAAGTGAATTGTTTAATGCATCTGCCATCTTCTCACCCTAGGGATGAGTGCAGAGTGAGAGGGGAGAGAGAGGACAGATTTACACTACAGGGCACTGGTGGCTCCAAAGATGAGGAGGAGACGTAGACAAATCTATAGTTGTGAGCTGACAAATCTGGCCTGACACAGTGCTCTGTAGCGGGTAGACTCAGGAGATGGGCATTAATCACAGCGTGTGCTCTGCTGAGAGCACAGGCACACTAGGGACACCTCAAAGTGAGCTGGAGGTTATACAGGCGAGGGGATTAATCAATACAGCCCGAGCACTTAAAACCCCAACGGTACCAAGGTACAACACAGTCACCCTGGCCAGCTTGTTCATACACTCGCTCACAGATACATGGAAGCAGAAGCACTCATGCACACCTGTACAGTTCCCATCCAATACTGTGTAAAATACATTCTAAGTTAGAGCTCTATAGAGCCTAACGCACATTCAAGAAAATGTAGACACCTCAGCACCGTGCAGTATATGTGTATGGGGATAACAAATATTACCCTAACTTACTTAACTATTACATATACCAATTTCACACCTTTTCCGTAACTACACTGAAACTGTTTGGCCAATAAAAAAAGCCTGAGTGAAATATCCTCATTGGAGCAGTAACCACTTCACATACAGAACTTAATTTCATAACCTTAGTTCATCTTAGGGGTGGGCACAGGACCTAGAATGCCACGCTATGCTATAATTACACCATTTCTTTGCCACGTCAAGCTGGAAAGGCTTCTCGATTGTGAGTATACTAGGTAAATAGGTGGGGCTGAGGGTCAGGATTGAAGTGGGGGTGCAGGTGGCAGAGGGCTGGGGGGCGATGGAGTCAGAGTGGGGCATGTTGCTAGATAACTGTAGGTACCAGTGTGCAACGAGCCCCTAAAAATGTCTGTTGTGTCGATGGCCAGTGCCACCCCACCCCTCCCTCTTTGTAGGAGTCTGCCACCCAAAGAGAACTTGATCAGTAGCTCCGGCCTGACAGCAGATCTGTTAGACCCCCGCCTCCCCACTTCATACAGCCAGTAAGCAGACAGTGTAGCAGGAGGTGAAAACTCCAGCTATTTGTCAACGTGGCGCTTGTGTCAAAATGTCAGGCCCGGGGACATTCCCTGTGCAGCTGGGCTGTTAGCTAAGGAGACAGGCCGTATGGTCGGAGCAGGAGCATGCTGTCAGCGACCAGTCAAACTGCCTGAGACCAGCAATCAAGAAGCTTTTTCCCTTTCTCACTCCCCCTCTTTATCTATCTATCACAACTCTCCTCCATGTGCTCAGTGTGACTCTTATCTATCTGCAGCTTTTTTTTTCCCTGACTCTCTCAGTGTCTCTTGTTCGCTCTCACTCAGCCATCACCTCAGCCTCTCCATTTTTCAAATTTGAATATTTTGGTCTTCCACATTTTCATTATTTATAGTTCATAATTAATCTTCAACCCATTTTTCTTTATCATTTTCTTTCTTCCACTCCACTTTTGATTGTTGATTCCATGTATATATAACACAATCCACAATCCAACACAATATATGACCCACAATCCAGGAGTAAACACAAAGCATCCATGAATACATCAGGAAGATGGCCCCCCGAGAGGAGCTGCTTCAAGAGTGCCTCAGGCAGCTGAAGATAGACGGTGATGAAGAACAGGAGGAGGAACTATCATGGAAGACCAGTTCCCTGCATGGGATGTACCAGTGACATTGGCAAGAAAAGGCTGGCCTAAAGGACAACACAGAGATTCTGATCATGGCAGCACAAGGACAGTGCCTAAGCAACAGAGGGATATATATACAAACCATTTGGCCACACTTATTCAGTCCAAAAGACATCCTAATTCTCTTACTGTAGATCCTGGCAGTAAGTCAATGTCTTGCTCATTCTTGGCATACAGCTCTATGTCATCTATGTCAGCTGGCTGATGGTCACTACACTCCTGAATCTCTTACCTATGATCTGGCTTAGGGGCTTGAGGTCTATGCAGAACAGATCACCTTGGTATATTTTGCACTTGATGGTGACTTGAGCTATTGCATTGGAATTGGCCTCCAGTGTTGTCTTCCACAGTTCCATTGAGTTCCTGATAAATGTTATTAGCACGCTATTAGCCTTGTATAGTGCAAAACACTCCAATATCCATGTATGGGAGACTGTGTTGTAGGCTTCCTTGTAGTCAATCCAGGTGGTGCTCAGGTTCGTCTGCCTGGGCTTAGAGTCCTTCTGTACTGTTCTATCAACCAAAAGCTGGTGCTTTGACCCTATGGTGTTATTTCCAATGCCTTTCTGAGCTGCTCTCATGTATTGACTCATGTGCCTATTTAGCCTGGTTGCTATGATGGCTGAGAGGAGCTTCCATATTTTGGATCATGTCATGTCCTGGTGCTGTCCAGCTCTTCATTCTGGAGACTTATGTTGGATGTCTGCCTTTGTGATGTTGGCTGGTTCTTGTTCTTGGAGGTGGATGTGGTCTGCTTTTGGGTCCACCAGCCACTTGGTGTTAGTGTTGTGTGACCCCTCTTTCTCCCAGATGTTCTTCCAGTATTGTTCAGTTTCAGCTCTGGGTGGTCTGCCCTTGTACTATTCTTCCCTTGGATCTGATAGTACACTCTGGATGGGTCATTGGAGAACAGGTCATTTATTCTCTTGGTGAGCCTTTGTTTGGCAGTTTCTAGACCCTCAGTTATGGACATCTTGTTGTACTTCTTATCCATCCAGGACTTGCATCTTATGACATCCTTCTGCACCTCAGTTAGCCAACTATTATCCAGGCTTCCCTTATTTTGGCTTCCCACCATCTTCTCCACGAAGAGCACAAATTCAGTTTGATAGTTGCTTAATTTTTTACCCAAGTCTTTTTAGGATTGCTGTGGCAGTGGCATATACAGTATGAGCTCATTGGTTTCAGTGATACTGAATCTAGTGAACGGTAGTATGGATGTTAGTAGTAGTGTGGATGGTGAGTAGAGCTGTGTTCATGTCAGTAACCATCTGATGGGACTTTTGGGTCCATCCACTTGCGGCTGCCTTGAGTCTGGCCAGAACCTTCATCCTCAGCTGAGAAGCACCTGTTGTTGCAGGTGGTTGGGCATCGTAGTTCAGTTACACTTCTACTCACTTCTAATAGGGTTGGTTCAGTATGTTGATACTGCTCACTATTGTTCCCATTGTGCTGTAGCCTCTGGATCTCCAGCTATTGATCTCTCCTATGTAATCTTTTTTTTTTTTTTTTAACTAAGTTTTAGTCAATTGTTGACTATCTTTTTCTTCAAAATTCAAAATATTACCCTTGGGCTGTGAATTCTGTTGTCTTTTGCACAGTCGTAGGTTTTCAAAAACAACTATAGCGGTTACAATCTCTCGCATAGCAAAATAGTAAACATATTTGTATTTGCTAAAAGAGACAAGTCTAGGGGTTATTTCATTGTCTATCAGCCTGGATGAGATACACTCTCCCTGGAGAGTACCAATCTCAAAAGATTAAGTGCTGAAATAACAACAACAGAAAATCAAATCAAGTAACATATGAAACATGAAAAAACATCATTAACTGTATTCATGAGCGACAAATTCATTACTCTATCTTTTCTTAAGCTTCTTTGACTTGGCATTTACAAGGAGAGGGTGGAGGATTTACTGTGGCAAAATGCAAACAGGGTATTTATGGGTCAAACACAGCCTAGCTGGCTTTATGGCAGATTGTGCCCTTTTTTCTAAAAGAGAGCACAAATTCAGTTTGATAGTTGTTTGATAACACTTTACAGCATTTAATTCTTAATTATTTTAGGTCATATAGTCTGAATGCTATAGAACTGGTGTGGGGCTGGGGAAGTTGGGGATGGCTGATCTTTCATGACAATTCTGACGATGTAGTAATGGTTTGTGTGTGGGTGTGAATGTGTGTTGTTTCACTTACTCAGGCTTGCCTACCTCTCCCCTTTTCTGTCCATTTTGTTTTTCTTATCTTAACACCCCTCCCACAGTCCATCTGGTACCTTTTGCTCCCCCTAAGAACGTGGGCCGGTGGAATTCCCTGGCCTAATTAATGAGCAGACACTCACAGACGGCCAAAGGCTCGCATGTCTGTCTCTGTGCACCACCTTGCCTCAGGAGGCCCTTTATTGAAAAGGGAAATAAATTAGATCAACTGGACAGAATGTACCAGCCAGCAGCATGAAATGTCACCAACAGTTTTTGAAAGGCAATTATGTCCTTTTAGACTGAAGTTGCTGATTGTTAATGTTTTATGATTGTATTTAAAACAGATTAAATGTTTCTTTGTTTTACTCCAGAATTGTTTATAATATGTATAGGTGAATGCAATGTTTGATTCTGTTATCAAATAATGAATGATAAAAGTGCATTACTGTTGTAGATTTTACAATGATGGCACGATAACTGTGTGTGTGTTCATGTTTTCTTGGGTCTTCTCCAAGTTGTCTACTTTTTTCACACACCAAAACAAATCTATAGTACATATAGTTGCTGATGAGTGACTATGTTTATTTGATAAGATTTCTCCATGGGGTTTTCTTGCTTCTTTTTCTGTATGCTTAGAAAGGCTGGAGTCTAGATCCTGGACAGAACAAGTTTCTACAAAAGACTGATGGATAAGTAAATAAATAGTAATTTAGAAATGCTACAGTAGCTCCAAGGCCACCCACACAGCCAGGATCCAAAAATCATGTCAATAATTTCATCACCCTCTCCCTTCCCCAGTGCCAAACAAGTAATCGAGAGCTCACAAGAAAAAGAAAGAGTCACAGAAGAGTGACGGGCAGAGAGCTCTCTTGCAGTTTGTCTGGCAGAGTGAAAATGTACAAGAAAGTGTGTTTGAAAATATTTGCCTTTTTCTTGTTTCCTTTTGAGTTGTGACATTATTAGTCATGTGGTACATCAATCATGCAGTGAGTTAATGACACATCCAGCCCATGAATCTTTCAGCTCCTTTCCCCAACTTCAACAAGGCATGCTGGGGCTGTTCCTGCTCAGCAGCTGCTGGAGCGAGGCTGTGCCGGAGCCCGGGTGTATTTGCCAGCAACAACACTTTGATCTCAGCTTGTGGAACAGATAGCTGTGAGGCTGGGCCTGAATCTGGCTAGGCTGGAGTCTGGATGGTGTACTGCACAGTGCACACACAGGAGGACCTTTCCCATGGGCCCTCTTCCTCCCTTGCTTACTACAACATCCATTGCATTTGACCAAAGACTGACCAAAAATTGACTTACATGTTGAAATATACAGCCTTTTCTCAGTGTAGCAGTTATGATATCACATTTCCATATGTGTACAAAAAGCTTTCCTTGGTGCTTTTTTCCATGCTAAAAATATAAAATGCTTGAATAAAATTGAATACAAAAAATTAAAAAATTAAAAAAACTTACACCTGAAAGTTGCTGTAATAATTAAGCAACTGTAGAATTTGATATGTCCATGTTTTTGCAATGAACCCTCAGGCCCTATTTCCTCTCAGTTTTATGAAGGAGCCAGAATCTGGGAACAGCCTGCTCCATTCACACTCTCTGGGCAGCTCCACTGACATACTTTCCCTGCTAATGGGGCCACCTGCAGGTCTGCACAGGGCCCAGTCCGGACAGTGTCAGAGGGGAATGCAGACAGAGCAGGCGGTGACGTGGGCGGGTGGTGGTGCAGGGCATCTGTGACTGGCACCAGCATAAGAGCTCTTTCATTTCCCCCTGTTCTGATGAGTGCCATGGGCACACACACAAAGCCAGGCACTGCTACAGGCCAGGGCACCAACACATGTCAGGAAATACTTTCTCTGTGATCTGAGTGAGCAGGGCCCAAGTTAATGCTCCCCTGACGTTTGGATAGCAGAGTAAAAGTTGCAGAGAATGTAAAAAAGAAAAGGATCATACAGAAAATCCAATGGGAGGCCACTAATTTTACTCTTTTTAAACATCAACAATCTGACATACATTGTAAATAAGTTCATTTTGGGTGCTAGATTCATTCAAACATTAGTTATTTGAACTGGTTGATTTGCACTTTATCTAAATCCACCTTCCCTCACGTAACATGCTGTGGATTTTGAACTGTGTTGTAGTAAAAGTAATTGTCCATTATCCCCATTATGCTGATGTATACAATATGATTTGATGTGATACAAAACAATGCACTACTATGTGACCCAAGATCATACAACACAATACAAAACAATCAGTTTCATTTTTAGGTGGAAAACATGGTTGGGTGACAATTACTGTGGACAGATGCAAGACCAATTTTGCTGTTTTCCCGAAGTTAGAGAACTTGGCAGTGAAGGGGTAAGGTTTAATTCTAAAACATTTTTATGTTTAGAAAAAAAAACACTGACTTTGACAGTCAGAACAGTAAGAGGAAATGAACACCTTTGTCTCCCGTGTTTTTTTTTTTTTTTACATATTCATCCACCATAAACCTCTCCTCCACTCTATCCCACAACCCCTCACAATCACGGCGACTTTGTCACTTCACCCGTAAATATATGTTGTTCTGAGGTACTTGTTGCCACTCTTCTTGGTAGATTTTAACACAATATCATTTAGAATGATTTGATCCGATACGATAAAATGGTGCAGTAAATTAGAAAAAAATAAGTACTTTGATGATTAAAAAACATGATACAAAACAAAATAGCAAAAAAAAAAAACAATCAATATCTAGTCAAAATTAGTCATCTAAACATTTCTGCATATTCTTCCCACCATAGTGACAGATGAGTACATTTTTCACTAGAAGCAACATATTACACAGTTTCTGTGGCACTGATTGCATGGAGGTGTGAATGGTTGAATCTAACAAGTTAAACTACTGAATAGCCTAGAAGAATCTATTAGAGGGTAAAAGCTGTAATTTAAAACACTGAGTTGATACTGTTTATTTCAGTCTGTCTGATTACAGACTGCTGTTACAATAATTGTGTGTTAAGTTGAATATTTAAAGCAATAATTACAAAAATAAAGTTCACAGTAGAAACCCTGTGCACAGCAACGATGAAAACGGGCTCTCAATTAACAAAGCCTGGGAATGCCTGCTGTTTGGGGTGTAATTTCCCTAAACACCATCTTCAGGAGTTAAAGAATGATTGTAGGGAGAAGGTACTGTGCAGTCCTAATGCACAAGACTCTGCCCTGAAGCAGCCGGGAAATTTTATGGGTGTACTTTCCCCATTACATCAGAAAATAATTTGGCTTTTAAAGTAAACTTATAATTTTATTGGCTGCTAAAGTCCATAGGTCTGTTTTCATCCTTTAGTCATTTTAACCATTGCAAATGTCAAGCAATTAAACCTCTCTGCTTGTAAGTATATGCCCCATTATATATTTACCAACATTACACAACAGATCACATTCTACACTGCAATAATAACGCAGACAACTGTCAAACATCCATGTTACAGCATATGAAAGTTATAATAGAATTAGCATTTTATTCAGGATATTATGAATATGAATGCAGTCTTTTCGTTTAACCAAAAATACCAAATAGATTTTTTCCCCAGTGATGTATGTCTATGTATTCTCTTGCTGTCTCTCACAAACAAATGCACATTTAAAAACACACAAAAGTAATCCTGGAAAATCTGCAGTTAGATTCATCCTTCAAGTTCATAACCAACTTGAAAGACTATCATTTCAGCCTTCATCTTTATGGGCAACGATTTGAAATTATCTCATCATTGAACCATAATTCTTGTAGACTGAGTCCTAAGCACATATATGGCTATACGCAGTTCACAAAACAGTGCATCAGAGTGGAAACCTGACTCTCCATTCAGAACAAAGTGGAAAAACACAGGCAGAGTTAAAAGGGAATCAAAAGGAGAACGATTTAGAAATTCAAGGGGATCAAATGTTAGCTTTATTAGGAGCTCGAGCAGCAAGGCTGGGCGTCATGAAAGCCTGGTCTGTGTTGGGCCCAACTGGCCAGGTCAGGCAAGACACCCAGTGAGAGAGAGCACTCAGGCCTGGAGGAGCCTTCACACCATCAACCAAATCCTCAGGGGTCATCCCACCCTCCTTAGCCTCAGTATACAGCTGAACTAATGTCTTTTTCAACAGGTACAGTGAGTGGGAGGCAGCCAGGTAACCCAACGCTGATGGGATCGCTCAGCCTCTCTGCAGGCAGGGCGGTCATTTTTTGTGATCATCGTGTTAGCACGGTCACTTATGAGATGGCAGGCTTTTAAGTAAATAGGCTAAATGAATGAGAAAAGCATTGCTCTGAGCAGCAAATGCAGGTGACGACAATTCCGGTCAAAGATTACCGTGCATCTTGCAGGTGTGTGGGGAACAAATTCAATTTTGACAGCAAGGACAGAGAGTAAATCAGGCCAAAGAGGATATCATTTATTATTACAAGCCTTAGCCAGAGCAAATGCTCCCCCACAGAGAACCGCAACAATGGCCTTAATTACATTTTTTCCTCCAACCCCACCTCAAAGTAAAAACATGGATGACAAATTTGGCATTGGGATTCTGGCTCATGGCTACTCTGTGTGCCAATTTCACTTTTTTGCTTGTTGCCAAGACAAATCATATTAACACATTACTAAAGAATACTAAAACCTTTTGGCAACCCACCAGCCTACCGGTGCCAGTAAACTTCATTAAAGCGAAAAATGCTTTTAGGAAACCTTTTCTCAGTTGCAATTATAAATAAGTTCCTTGAAGGAGCTCCCGTCATGGGTGGGCTAGCAGCCCAGGGGCCACTGGCGTGCAGACAACTGATCACTAGTCTGAATGGAAAGCAAGCCCAGGGAGCCAGCTCAAGTAACTGCTTTGTTAGTGAATAAATGTTGCTAGCATCAAAGTTCACAAAGGACCATTTGTCAACATGTTTATGCAATAAAGGTCTATAACTATGGTGATGACAGCCTAAAAGAAAAAAAAAAAAAAGTAAGGCCATCAGGTAGAGGAAAATAGTTGACATGGCACTAAACAACCTTGGTGGAGACTGGTTAAAAGTGCTTGGATCGAGCAGCACAAAAGACTGCTTGAGTGTTTGAGCCAGTATTAATTTGTAAGGTAATATGACTATTCTGGGGCTTTTGAGTAAAACAATCCAGGGGAATTTCACATATTCCTATGAAAGTCTGACATATCTGCCTGCTGCCACAACTGATGAAAATGAAAGTCTCCCAGAGTAGCTTTCCATAATTAAATCTAACTAAAACACACTGAATATGCATTTAAGTGTTTTACAAATCTGGCAATGCTCTTTTTTTTTTTTGCCTCCTTATACATCCCAGAGGTATGGGCAGGCACAAAATAATGTATTAATTTAGCTTTAAACAGCATGATTTATTTCTTCATTTATTTGCCTGAGGAGAACTCCCAAACCTGGGAAACTTTCACATTCTACCTGCTAATAAGCGCTCTACTGAGACTAAGATTACAAAAAACAAAAAAATTAAGCTCACAATAAATAAATTTGACAAGATTACAGTGGACAACATAATATGCATTACTACACTCCAAAAATAAGATAATATTTTATGTTTCTGGGGTGACCTGTCAACAGGAAGTTTAGAGCGTATACATCATGGGTGCATATAGCTTAAAAAGTGAATTATGGCAGGACACCCATCTATCCATCCATTTTCTTCCGCTTAGCCAATTCAGGGTCACAGGGGGGCTGGAGCCTATCCCAGCTGCCATAGGGCAAGAGGCAGGGTACACCCTGGACAGGTCACCAGTCTGTCACAGGACTAACACAGAGAGACAGAGAACCATTCACACCTACGGGCAATTTAGATTCACCAATTAACCTAACCCCACTAACTGCACGTCTTTGGACTGTGGGAGGAAGCCAGAGCACCCAGAGAGAACCCACGCAGACATGGGGAGAGCATGCAAACTCCACACAGAAAGGCCCTGGCCAGGTGGTGGATTCGAACCCAGGAGGTTCTGTGAGGCAACAATGCTAACCACTGTGCCACCGTGCTGCCCATGGCAGGACACCATTTGTGGAATATCACTACACTGTACTTTTTTCTGAAACTAAACTTCTTTTCTATTTCTCTCTTGGCCTCGAGACCCAGCAAGGTATGCTTGTAAAAAGATAATCCAAAGTAGATTCCTTATTGCAATAATACAAGCCTTTTTGAAGGCCTTGTGAAGATTTCTCTTATGTTTAAACATGTTTCAGCTTTTTGCATATTGTTCAACAAAGCAATTAAAAAAACACACACACACACAAAATATGTTTTCTTCAATTAAAAAAAAGAAAACTTTTTTTCATATCCTCATTTGACAAAGAGAGCTACTGAATGTTGAGACCCACAGATCCATCTACCAAGCCTTTTTCATCTGCAGCTGGCCTCCTGAGATGGCTATGAATGAGGGAGCTGTTCAAAGAGGCCAACCAACGGCAGGCTGCTGTCCTTGCCACTCCATCACGATGTGACCCCTGCATTGGACACACCAAACCAATAAGCAGAGCAGCCTTAAAAAAATCACTCTACCTGTCCCAAACAATCTCCTGTCAGTTAGCAGACCTCTCTCTGATAGGCAGGACTGGAGCAACTAGAGGAAGGCCTTCATTTAAGAGAGGCCATTAATCTTTCTTCCCTTCTCTTTCTGACACCTGAACTAGATCCACCCAGCAGCCAGCCACTTCACAACAGTCTCCTCTCTGGTCTCACTAAGATCTGATCAGAGCCATGTGGCAGGCTGCCTACAGAAAACCAGCACTTCTATGCTACCTCCGAATACACACACATTCACTCACACATACAAACACAAGTAATACCATATACACTTACACATACATTTTTTTTTTAGCTCACCTACAGGAAACCCTGTGTGACTGACACTGACAGCAAGCTGATCCCCTCGTCTTTCAGACACTTGTACACACAAAAACATCTTTACCTGAAAATTTCAATCACTACAGTCAGTTGCCAAACTGAGACGAGTTGCGGAGGTTTTAGAGATGACTTTCGATGCTCACTGCAAACGAGGCACCTTAAAATGCCTTTGAGGATAGGGTTTTACCTAAAAGCACATTTGTTTGAACACACACAGGTGCAGTGAAACCCAGATGTTATTCGTCTGTGACTGGCACTAAAATGATGTTTCTCTCTAAAACACCCTGATACTGATGCTTCCTCATGAACTGGGTGGATGATGCGATGACAGTAAGTTCAGAGGATGCTGATGATGTGCAATGATACGACAGCTTACAGCTGTGATACCTGTTTAGACAAACCCTCTGACAACAAGATGTGTCACTAAGCAAGGCTTTAGCACAGCCTATTCCCACATAACAAGATGCGGATTTGCTTGCCTTAGAAGTATAGGGACTAGTCTTGAAGCCTCTCTTATGATGGTTAGCACTAAGCCACAGTGTTTACACAGCCCCAATGGGCTATTTCACTTTCCAGCACCAAAATAGCAGTAATCACGCAAATCTTCTTGTGAGGAGAGAAAGTCTCATGGATGAGCCCAAGAGGGGAAAGGGACAAGACAAGCTTGGGGATTAGTGGCCCTAAACTCCTCCACAGCATACTCCACCGTCTGGTACTGTGCATTGAGCTGTCTTGACAGGAGGGAGCCTTATGGCAATTGAAGAGGTTAGACAGGGTCATGCAGCGTTGCTCAGCAGGGATTAGGAGGCGTGTGGCCCCCTTCACTTTTAATCAAACCCTTCCAATCAGGTCAGATTACAATAGGATAAGCAGGTTCAGCACATTGTGTGGTTAATACTGCTCTCTTGAAGGGTCTCCTTGCAACAAGAGAAGGTCCGCATTATGTGAAGAGAATGCATATTGTTTTTATAATTACTTTTTACAAAGTAGGTTAAACATGATGAAGCAACATCTAGAAATTCTGTTTGGGGGACTATGATTTATGTGTAGAACTATCTTAAATCCTTTTTTGTGTTACATCTTTTTTTTTTCAAAGGGCTTACAGGAGCTTTCTCCAGTCTCTTTACACCCTTGCTCTTTTTTTTACACTACTGTCCCTCAGGGCAAATACTCTGCCCTTTTATGCTGGCCTTGTGTAGCACATTTGATTAAATTTGAAGTAACTTTAGATCAGTTGGGTTAGTCATGGCTAATTCTTATTTACTGGTTATAAACAACATCTGGTTATCAGGTAGGACAAGCTCCATACAGGCTTTATTAATAAAGAAAAGAAAATTGGTTAACTTTTTAGCTGTGCACAGCTGGTGGTTTGATTCACTTGCACCTCTTTAAATCCTTGTCAAGCAGATCACAAAAGGGTTTTGTCACAACTGATTGTTTTACTAGTTGTTTCAACTTTGCACAGCTTTTCTGAAGAGTTAGGTAAACAGTGTTAACAAGGTAGAGGTTTTCATGGTCTGACTGAACAAAAGCCCGAGACGAGGCACTTTGCCTGTGCTACCATCCAGCACAATCACTATCCTTAATCAGGGAGTCAGGCTGCATACCTTCTGATTTCTCTGTTAGAACATGGATAGAAGAGCAGTCCACCGAACTTCAAAGGGGCAGGGGGAGGCACATGGCTGCTAATTTTTCAGACTGGGCATATGTGGCGGTGAGCGTGGATTTGAGGCTCTCCTCTCACTTCAAAGCCAGGCGCCTTAAAAGGTCTGGCTGTGTTTTGACGTGGATCTGCAGAGGTGAATGAGAATCAAGCACCCGCTGCAGACCCTTCAGAAGTCAGGCTCACTCTGTTTAACCCCCCTCCCCATTTCTCCCTCTGCACACATTCTCTCCTCCCTGCCTTGACAAAGAGAAGAAGAAAAACAAGAAAATTCAATAATGCCTTTGAGAGGCAGGATTACCTGAGGAGACGCCTGCGCTGCTATGCCGCGAGTGAAATCTCATGTGCCCTCCTCTCCTTCTGCTCTCACCACATCCCTTCCTCTTTTCCCTCCTCTCTCACTTCTACTCCCTAGCTTGGCTAAAGACAGGCCTCAAAAAGCACATCAAAACTCTCCTTTGATGCCATGGCAGGCAATTAACCCCTGGAGTCCAAAATTACAGATTGCTTGGGATGTGACACATTTTGGATGGTTGGGGTGGCAAGTGTGTATGTGCCTGATTTTAGGGGCTGGGGTGGGCGGGTGTATTGTTTGTTTGTTTTAAATCAGGCTACTTCTTTAATGAAGTGATGCCATGGCAGATTTGAGACAACCCATTTCTGTCAGTTTGAAAAGTAAAGTAGGGTAAACCTCTAGAGAAAGGGCTAGCTTCACCGGAGGAAGTGTTTGCACTCGATTATTTGTACTCCTGCTCACTCCTGATGAACAATGCTGCAATACAGAGGGAACAAAGGAGGCAGGCTCCTTGCGAATTTTAATTAAGTCGTGGGCGCAGCCAAACAATGATGAGGTCTATCCCAATTTCAACTGTGTTTTTGTGTCACTCACTCCTCTTGTGTTGCTTTGCATATAAAATAATTAGGCTGGTTTGGAGCAGCAGTGTTAGATGGAGCTTGCAGATAAAGCCCAGCATTCCCTCGACTGATGTATTTGATGGAGTACATTATACGTCACTGGGTATTAACTCAGTATGAATGCCATGTTTGGTTTTGGCACTGCAAAACGATTTACAAAATGACTCTATTTTGGAAGCTTGTCAGTTGCAGGGCAGGTGTGTAACAAGTTCTTCTTGCCAAGTAGTGCAATGGCACCGTAGTGGAAGTGTGACAAACACTACGGGATGTGACAAAAATGTCCCAGTGAAAGACCAGTCATCCAGTGTGGCTTGACTGGTGACCCCTGGCAACAGGGGCTATCTGTCCAATAGAGTGCTATGGCTGTTAATCTCTTCACAGATGAAATTGAAACACCAAAACACCTGAGATCTTCAGTAAAGCACTCTTCCCCAAACGCCTGTACTCAAGAGATAAAACATGACACAGGCAAAGTAACACTCTTAAAGCAGGAAAAGCAGAATGATGGAGATACTGACACACACAAACATACCCAACTTTTAGTTTTATGTTTATTTTATTTATTTATTTATTATTCATATGAGGAAGAACCTACCACAGCTTTCTCTCATGGTAAATCTGATTTGTGGCATGCACCAGCTAGCACAAGAGCAACTGATGCTGTCAGTCCTGGAAGTGGCCACCTTCATGTCTGTTTCATACATGAGGCGAGAGTTTCTTTCTGTGCATTGCCAAGCACACTTGGTTGCAGGCATACACTCGCTTACACAGTTGCACAAGTTGAAGACAGCATGCAAAGGTCTGATCTAAACATTTAGAAAAGTGTATATCACTGTAGTTTTTGCCATAAAACTGCAGTTTTTCTCAGCTAAGTACAAGTGAGTCATCTTTTCTCCTTCACTGCAGACTCCTTGCCTCCACTGCCAGATACAAGCAAAGGCTTCTGATCTCCTCAAGATATTGTTTTATGGCAGGATTTTGCGCCGCCCTCCCTTGGCAGACAGTGAGATTACACAGTGATTATAAGCAGCTCAATATTGTATGACAGCCTCTTCTACGTGAGGGACTTACAATCATGTTTCATTAATTCAGCTTGAATGAAGCCTCATTTCAAACACAGAGAAGCTTAAGATTTATGTGAAATTAATAACATAACAGATGTCTTCAGAATATCATATCCCTGGTAAAATAAATAAATAAATAAATAAAATAAATAAGAATAAAATAAGAATAATAAAATAAGGGGAATCAGATTTTTTTTTTTCCAAAAATAAATAAATGAAAACTTTAGATGTGGATACAACCAGGATTACAGGGGTGGCACCTAAGAGCTCAAGAAGCTTTTACTTACATCATGCATTGTAAGGTACCAGAGGGGGTGTCAAGTGACAGATTTATATCAAATGGCCTTATTCAACACTGCCTTTTGGCTTTAATACTGGCAAGCCAAAACCAGCATTGTGTTGGTTTTTTCAATAGAATGTAATCACCCTGGGAGCTTGCTGAAACATGGTATGCATCAGAGCTCTCCTTTTTTTTAATTTTCATGACTTGCCATTACTTCTCATCTATTCTTTTCTTCTGTAACAAAATGCATCTGTGTTTCGAAAATGTCTCACGCACTTTGTTCAAGCCCAGGGAGCCCAACACAAGATAGCCTCAGGCCAAAACTGCTGTACTCCCTTTCCCTTTTGTATGTACTCTCTGTGCATAGACTAAATATGGGGACAAGAGCTTCACAGACTACTGTCTTGCATGGTGCTGCCCTCCCCAGGTACTCCACCAGCGCAACTCAAACAGAGGCAGTGGGGAGACAGCATTTCTCTGCTTCAAAGAGGGGAAAAAGATAAATCATTCAGGTTGGGCTTTTGTTCCAATATGCCACGGAGCTGCGATCACAATCCCTTTTTCCACTCTCTTTGTTTCCCAAACTAAAGTGTCTGGATGTGACAGTGAATCTAACTTCCTCTCCAGGTTGTTTATGCAGCTCAATCACTATAATTCTTCAAATTCGAAATGACACCATTGACATGTTTGCTTTGAGAAAAGTGGAGCTGTGAGATCTTCATGTGCAAAGATTACCCACTTGTCATTTAAAAAACAAGTATACACACAGTGTGTATTGCAAAATACTTTTGTATATATTTAAACTATTTATTTTTCGCAATGCACAAAAAAGGTGATACAGAGTGACAGCTCTGAGATGGAATGGTATTAAATATGATTAATAGAAAGTAAACTGACTATAATCTTCGGAATTGTTAGATCCATTTACACCAAGACAGATAGTGATCATCTCTATAATTAATTTAACCACATTTATACTGCTCCTCTAAGTCAGCTGAACCATGAATTCAACTTTTTGTTACCCTGACTAAAGAGATCCAGTATTTATTATTGCTCTCAGTCAATGCTGTGAACTATCTGTATGTCTTTGGCAGGCAACGCTGCAGAACTCCTGTCTGAGCCAGCCTGCCATCCAGTCTGGTTAAGTCACTTAAAGGAATACAATGCAAACAGAAAAAACAATAAAAGGAAATCAGAGTTATTAAATTGGATATCACAGTAATGCATAATCTAACTTCATCTCAATGGATCCGGTGGAAATTCTTTGTTTAGCCAGCAAGATGAGGCACTCCAATCACTGAAAAACCAATTCAAATTTATATGAGAGCCAGGTCTATGCAAAACTGGGCTAATGGAAGAATGAGGTGTAGAGGTGCATTAATCTTTATAACGTTATTATTTTTTCTTCATTTCTAGAATAACAATTGTCTGCAGTATAATAGGATCAAAGTGAATTTGCTAATAATGTCTGAAGAAGCAGGGGCTTACTGTATGTCAGTCAAACACTTTCTAATGGTGTCTAATTCAGTGTGAACTCAACAACCCTTTGCACTGCTCATTCTGCTTTACACATCAATGGGCACAGTGCCCCTCCAGCTCCTGCAGAGAGCACAGTGGGGCAGAATAAAACACAGCATTGTGCTAAACTGTCTTTAATCAATTCACTGTTAGGGCTCGGCTAATGTTCAGTGTGTCCGTTTTATAATTACATCCAGACAACAACTAGTACAGCTCCTAACATCCATTGTACATTCTTGCTACATTGCACCATCACACCATGAAAGCTTTAAAAAGAAATCTCTTAAAAGAAGCCTTTATGCATGCTTGAATACATTTAAATTTTAATTTGACTGACATCCAGATACTTCAGGTCAAGAAGGTGAGGTTGGATATTTGAGACATGTGGCGGTAAGTATGAAGGTGTCAGTGTGACATGGTGTTCATTTACTAATAAATAGGGAAAGGGAGGGTGACAGAAGGACCAGAAGAAGGAAATTCCTGGTTAATGCCCCTGGGGTGATGAGTGGAGAGACATAGAGCCCAGAAGCTTTGGCCACTTGCCAGTGTTAACTGTACTTGTCCTGCTCCTCCCTACTGAGGGAACATCCATCTCCCTCCTCAGCCTGACACTTCGTTTATTCCCACATTCATTTGTCATGTCCCCAATCAGCTGGATGAATAGAAATGCTGTGACCATGATAGATGGTGAGTCTAATTAAGCACCCCTCACCCCATCCCCAAAAGAGAAATCTACCTCAACTTGAAATGCTTATTTCTTTTTCTTTTTTAACTGTAATTCACAATGCTTGTTTTTTTCTTTTTCTTTTTTTCCCCATTCTGGTTGGTCATCTGACAGCAGAGAGGGGAACAGACAGATGGAGAGATAGGGAGATAGGGAGGAAGAGAGACAGAGAGTAACAGAGAGAGAGAGAGAGAGAGAGAGGTGGGATGGCGAATGGGAGGGCAGCTGAAGTAACTCTGGACCCAGGACGCTTTTGTTTGTTTGTTTGCTTTGTTTAAAACAAAGAGCACATGGCATTGAGAATTCCATCTGAGGGAACTCCCCTCAGAGATTAGTTATTCAAAGACATGCAAATGACATTGCCATGTGCTGGTTTACACGGGGGTTGTGTTCATTTTGGATGTGCTTAATTGCTTCATTTCTAAAATAACTTTTCGGTTGTTTACCAGCACACTACAGATGAAGGCTGTGTATAGCAGGGCTGTACCACATTTGATGTGTCTTTTTTTTAATTATTATTATTATTATTATTATTATTATTATTACATATATTATGTGTGTATTATTCCACTGTTTGGTCTGCAAAGGGTTTATCTAAAAATCACAGGCCACATCTGAATAGTGTAATGTGGATTAAGGTATTTTGACAGCAATACTGGAAACAAAAATAAAAATACATAAACTAATTCACATTCTTCTTATTCATGTCTTTCAGGAATGCTATGGAAAAAGGCTATATCTACCAACAAATTTTGTTCTTTCAGCTTTGTTGTCCATTTGAAACTATATAATATTTTTGATGCTGTCCATAGCTTACATTTATAGAATGTATGCATTTTGTAACTGTCTGTTTATATGTTATATGGAGTCAAAATAAACAAACCTAACCACAAAATAACATTAAACTAAAATAAACTATATAATCTTGAAAAAGTCAGAATGCTGCCATTTTTTATTACCAGAGAATTTTTAGTGCAAGTATGTAAAGCTGCATTTATAATTTTGTTGCCAAATAGTTTTTATAATAGTTAAAATATATGTCAAAAAGGATTTTTATAACTGTAGTGAAAAAAAAAAGACTTCCACATTTCAAAAGGTGAGAGTAAGTATGTACAGGATGAGTATCATTAGGCATGAGATTACATGTAGATAATGATAGTCACTCAGCATAATCCTAGAGAGGAAGCCCAGCAGCACTTATGTCCAAGACAGTTAATTACCTTGGTTAGGTGGAGAAAGGCTGGATTGAATTGCAAGAAAGCAGCATATCTGTGGTCAGTCATGCGTGACATGCCTGCACCCCTTTTAAACATGCAATGCCAGCAGGCGCCACAGAATTTTAAAATCACTGAAAAGAATCAATTACGGAAAATGCAACAGGGGCAGTCAAGCATGTAACACATGACATATCTTTGGGGAGCCTGAAATAGCATTTGGACTATCTATTGTGAAATTCTGTAGGGCAGCCAACATTATTCTAAACTAATATCCATAATACATGGCACATACACCCCCTCATCTATGTTGGATATTTCGAATACATATTTTGAGATAGACTAATACCCACCAACAAAAGGTTTCACATTTGTTATATCAGATATTTGTTCAGCTGTTGTTAAATCGGCTGAACAAATATCTGAGGTTTAACTGAAATTTGGGAAAAACATGTTTATATAAGCTCACAGTTTAATTTTTAGCAATTTTTATATATTGTAAGCAGCAGTGATTATTTTCATTCTCCGCCCTTGAATGCCAGACTGTACAAGGTATATTCAAATCAAAGCTCCCAGTGAAAAGTAATGTGATTTCAATGGCTTTTGGATTGTTGTCATCAACTAAGCATTTCAAAATAACCCCAATATTGCCCAAATATTCTTGTTACGTACATCCTATAACCTTCTTTGCTTCCAATCAGCCTTGAATCCTTCATTCGGCTTTATTTCAGCAGTTACATGTCTAATCCCATGTTAAATGCGATGACACATAATAAACGGGAAAAAAAACATCATTCCATGGTCAAGCCCTAAATCTCTTTTCCATGTTCGTCCTGAGTGAACAAGCAATGTTATTTAGTGTGAAACAAGGCAGGGACACGGATCAGAGCTCCTCTTTGAGCACCATCTGAAGACTGAGACACTGTTTTCACATCATATCCGAGTGTATACAAGCTGTAAACCCACGTTGCAATGGCCTAGGCCCTTTGTTAACACTTGTATATTGGTCCTTCTCTTGATCAGACATACTCACAAATATTGATCGCTACAAATTTCTGACATTGTCCTCATTGCCAGAACAGCAACCTTGAAAAAATAAGGGCTAATGCGGAAGAGGATTGCCAGTCTAGCTCTGTTTGTGTTGTGGAATGACACCCCTCAACCCCCTTTTTTTTTGCTTAGTGCCTGTGGATGCTTATGGTGGCTGTTCTTGTTTGAGGGGCATTGCTTGATCATTCATTATTAGCTCATGTCTGTCACACCAAACAATGAATAGACTGCTCAAAATTGATGACTATATAGAAGTGCATATGAGCAAAAAGACTTTCATTTAGTGCCCTACTCTCCATGTAGGATGTGACAGCCATGATGGATATGACACTATACACCAGATTTATCTTGGAAATGGAATAATTATGCACTTAATGCATGGCTGGTGGTCTGCATTTATACTGATAGTTAACAGGGCAGGCAGCAGTATAAGCAGAGGGGGTGGGACAGTAAAGTCTCTGAGGCCTTATAGCCTCAGGCCTCATTGGAAATCTTTAAATACTAGAAAATACATTTTCTTTGGTCAAGGTTAAGATACAAGTCTGCATTTGCCAGGTAACACTCTAACAATGTCACCTCCACAGGGATAGTCAGCTCATTGCAAGGTGACCTTAGAACAGTTTATGGCTACTAATTATCCCGTAGAGGGAAGCTGAGGGTCATAACACCCAATGACAATGACAGGAGAATGATACAGAAACACAGCTAACACTGATCAATATGCTGCATTACAAAATCCTGCATCTTTCTTTTCTCCTCTCTACAGGATCAGCCATCAAGATACCTAATGTAGAAATAATGTAGATTTCATTCTCCTGTAAAGGCAGTGCATAAACACCTGGCATGCAAAGGCTTAGTGTTTCAAGAGAATGACTTTCCATTACAAGTTTTCAGTTTGGCTGTTCTGCTCAGGGAACTGAGCAAACAGCTTTACATGCAGCGCTGCCTTTACAATTGAATGTGCATTTCGCAGACATCAAAAAGATCTCAATGGCGTGGTGGAAGCCTCTCTCTTCATTTTACCTCATCCTAGCTTCAGACAGTTTCTTGTCTTATACTGTAGGGGGGAGGATGGAATCCTCAGTAGTGTCACCGAGTGTTTTGTAGAACTCTAGACAAATAATCCTCCCTTCTCCGAGGCGTGAATGTATTTTACAGGTATCCGTCATCCAAGTGTCAATCTTGCCTGCAGATTTCACACGCCACTGGCACCACCACACTTCTGCCTGCTTGCTTCTTGATTGCATAAATACTCCCAGTGACACAGTGGGCTGCATCCAATTCCACACCTGCTCAGACATCACAGGGAGAGTTTAAAGAGAAGCATTAACTAATCAACACAAAGTGCACTATGAAGCTTTCATATGCAAGACTGGCTTCTCAGCTCCTGTGTGGTTGTTAAAAATATATCATCATGTGATGATGCACATCATCAGCATAGAAATGAGAAACGCAAATTAGTCATTTGGGAAAAAGGTCATCAGAGTGCCTAATAGCTCATGCTAAATATTATCTGTATGCATACCTCAAAGACAGCAACTCTGTAATTAAAGTAATTGTCGTCATTAGCCTTGCATTTTTAAAATAATAAATTCCCTCAGGCTTAGTATGATTACATTGTTGTGCTGAGGCAATTTGAAAAGCCACAAATCCACCCTGGTGCTAAGCTATGTACAACAAATGTTACAATGCCAAATTCCAGGTACAGGATGATGAACAGCAGCTGAATGGGAAAGTGGTTTAAATCCATCTGGCGGGTTCCTATTCATTTCTGTTCCTGTGGTTTCAGAAGTGTGCGGTGGTGGTGCATTGCCATGCCTTTGATCAACTGATGGAGACAATGAACTCTCCTCAGCTCTGTGGCACGCGGGTTTACCTGCCTCTAAGTCAGGTATCACACCCAGGGACCCAGCACCTTAAAGAGGCTTTAACCCTCCTCTGGATCAGGCTGACATGATTCATGTGGGTTGGGTGTGGATTTGAGTCCCTGCTGTGGCACAGCGTCTTTCATGTCAGGCTGTTTATGAGAATATGGAGATGGGTTTTGCGTGCTCGTGGGTGTTCCTTAAAGCAGCGATACGACCTCAGGCTGGGCTTGATCCCTGACGAGTCAGAATCTACCTCTCGATGAATCTCTTGTAGCACACTTAATACCCGTAAGAACATGGTGCACGAGGCCCCCTCATCTTGGTAACAGAAAGGAATTTGAGAGAAGATTAATATTATGAACAGTAATATTCCCCTGGCGGCATCTGCATGCGCCAGGGATTACAGGGCTCCAGGGTGATTACCGCCAGGGGAAGTGGGGTTACAAGTCCAAAAAAAAGTTTTCATCTTCACCCAGGGCACAAGAGCACACACACAGGAAGACATATAAATATGTAATAATAGAGCTTGTGTACATGCTTGGTTAAATCTGTGCCTTGTTGTGTGCATTATAGCAAAATACTGTATTTTTTTTAAATAAGCATTGTGGCATGGTGAATGTTTTGTTCCATTAAAAAAAATAAAGTCACTTTTTTCTCCAGTGTTAATGTGATCATCAAAACTGATGAAAAAAAAAAAACTCACTGACAGCCTCAAGAACGAACAAGAATCAAAATCCATGAAGAGATTTTTTTTTAATGTAAATCTTTCTCCTTATGTTATCTGAAGAAAAAAAAACTATTGGCACTAGTTAGTGGCACTCTTGCCACTATCTTTGCAATACATGCACACTTTGGTAGCATTGGTTACTTAACATAACAAAGATGTTTACAGCAGTGGTGTCAAAATGCTTACAAAAAAATTAAAAATATAACAAAAACTATTGACAAACCACTCCACCATTTAGTTTTAATTACTCAAAAAGGGATATATTTGACTAAATGTATCTGTTTTTCATAAAATCTAAGACAAAATTTAAACTATTGGCTAAAATTGAAACAGTTTTTGTCTTATTTCTATCTTTTCAGCTTTTATTTCAAGATGAAAGCCAAAACTCTGCATTCCTGTAAGTGTGAATTACCCCACTACATGTAATCTTTACAGTAGCCAGTGTCTGAGACTGTAATCTTGTTTTTTTTTTCTCCCTGTGTGAGAACATTATTAGTTTAGTGAATTAAGAAAGGAAGCCTACAAGGCAAATTGTACCAAAGCTAATCTCCCATAGGATGGCATCAGAGATCCCTCAGGGTTCCATTTCTGGCCCACTGTAGATATCGGTTTTCTGTTTGGCATGTGGACCTGCTAGGCTTAAGGCCCTGCTCAATCTAAGCCCCATTATTCCCCATGCCACCGGTCTGACGCCGAGCCACGCGTGCAAAGCAAGCCAAGGAAATCGCCTTCGGGTCTTGTCTTATGACAGAAGATTCAGCAATTTCCTCAGCACCTCTTGCACGAGGATAACACACAGTCCACTTTGGCCATGTGCAACCAATAAGTTGGCCTAATGAAGGCCAGGCTGCACAGGCAAAGGGGGCAAAAGAGAGGGCTGAAATGGGCCTCTCATGTCTGAAATTATCCAGAGGAAAGTGGTCTGACATGCTGTTTTGCTGCAAGGTGGTGGCGTGAAAGAAAAGAAACAACACTGTTTCCATTTAGTGTTAAGACGGAATCACAGTGTCCCAGAGACTGAGCACATTTGTGAGGAAAAACAGCAGGATATTTCCTTTCTTTAAACTCCAGTGTTGACTTTGTGTATTCCACAAGGTCTTAGAGATTGAGTAGAGGAAGGAAGGCAAGGGGCACTATGCTATGCTGCCTTGCAGCGTCTAAGTTTGTCAGCATCTCTCAAGCTTGAAGTTCAAAGAGCAATTTGATAGAAAATCTGTCTTGGCAGCGGTTTCCTCTTGTGTATTTTCCAGCACACTGTTTCCGTCAGACTATACCCACTGGTCATCAATTAGAAAACTGAAGGGTGCCATCCACACACTATAGTACAGCCACTGTTTGAGTATTAGTTGAGTAGACAACTGTTCTGAAAATATCCTAGGCCTACAGTCACACAGGACCAATAAAGAACAATATTACATAATAGGTTGTGCTGCATTATTCTTTTCTGTTTTCTTTGTACTTCTGATAAAATCAGGTCATTCTCTTGTAAAGAGAATTAATCTGATTTCCTCACCAGTAGAAAAGAGGAAGTGCACAAATGATCCAAAAGAAACTTGCATTAATAGAAATAACTCTTAAAAAAAAAAAAAAACTAAATATAACCAATTTCTTTTCACATAACATTACTTTAATTTACAGAAAGTTTTCTTGATTTCTAATTTTGACTTTTTTTTAGCAATTGATTGATTAGTTCTGTGTTATTCATAATGTGCTGAAGGCAATGACTTTGGGAAGTTTGGTATGAATAAAAAGTTCTATTGTAAATGGTAAATGTGGTAAACTAAACTTTTCTGTTAGTAAGTTTTTGTTTTGTTTACACACATTTTCTAATCTGTCAGTTTTTTAATTAGTTTTTTTTTTGTGAAAACTTTTGGAGGAGTCCCTGATAATGATGAATTATTACCCAACCCTGCAACTACCCAAGTGATTTAGGTTATTTTGGTTATTTCAGTTTTCTGGCCCATAGTTTCAACATTTTGAATCATTTGTTGTCTTCGCATAACTTTCAGCCACAGCAAGAATCTATCTGTCTGGTGATTTGTGACTTACATTCACCAAAGGGTGACTTCTTTTAAGAAGGATAGTGTATTTGAACCTTATCAGAAATATGTAAACTAGTTTTAAAAGGATATAGAAAACTGCAAAATATAAACAAAAAAAGCAAAATGCACATAAACAGCACAACTGTTTAAGAATAAGAATAACAGCTGCCAAGTCTACACTGCCTCTCCATATATCACGCAAGGCTTTTTGATGTTAAACCGAATTTCAAGTATGCAACAACAGGATGTGGGAAATTTTAAAAAGGAAAATGATCCTTAGGTCTTTTACCTAAATATCATTCAAAGTCTTGTTTGAGGAAACATCTCAATTCATAATTCTTGAAATATATCATTAGTGGGATAATGTGTTGGATGAATTACTTTGCAAACACGAGGCGCCTGGAGGGTGACCTGTGACAATTCCATACAACGCCTCTCCAGAGCTGAAGGAATTCATTTTCATTTCCCACTGGCTGTCTTAATCACCATGTCTCAGTGTGACAAAGAGTTTGCACAGGCTACTCGCATATCAAGAATAGGACTTTAAATTGGTTTCAATGCTGTCAAGCAGTGGTAACAGTGAAATTTAAGCAAATTAAATTTTTCTTGATCAAAATTACATTATTAGTAGTATTTGTCTACAATGCCATGTCTTTCTTTCTTTCTTTCTTTCTTTCTTTAAAGCCTATTTATGCAGACTGGGTTTTATAGAATAACTTTTACAATATGTTGTGATAAATTAGATGTGTGAATGGATATTGTGATAGGATTGGCATATAGGACACATCATAGAAAGACCATCTGTTACAGCTCTGTATCTTATTTAATCCCCTGATCTTCAATTGACATGCTTCAAATCTGCAATGAGATAGACAGATTTAAAAGAAAAAAATCTGATTGTACACAAATGTTGTATATTATAGAGATTGTTAGCCGATTATACTCCCAGAATAACAAAAAATAAAATAAAATACAAAATAAACTAAATATTAAACAAATATAATCATTTGTATTTTTTAAAACATTAGGATAACAAACAAGAAATCTGAAACATGAAAGAGACCATCTTTGGTGTTCCAGGTTGTTTTAATGACAACAGTCCAGGGATTAGAGATGTGAAAGGAAACTGAGTAGCAGTAAAAGGAGTGATATAAGCATGAGAATGGGGATGCTGTAGAAATCAATACAGCATTGCATTTGCATTGCTTTGATCATGTACAGCAGGACCAGGAGATTAAGTAATACAGAGTCTGCCTGACAGGCCGATCATTAACACTAGTTTGCAATCTGTCTGTGTATCCACTCATCCTGTCTAATGCCTTGGGAAAGACAAGTGTTCTACATAAGTGAATTTAGGAGGGCACATGTAAGACAGTGGCTGTAACAAGCTGAATGGTGAGCTAGGTGTAAATCATCGCCTGACTTCAAGCCACTTAAGTAAAAGGCATATGAGAGTAAAAAAAAAAAAAGGAGAATAATTGAAATAAGCACCTTTGCCCTTAGATGTAGAAGTTGCCTTAAACTTGTATGATTTGTAATTGCCAACAGGTTGCAAAAAAAAAAAAAAAGTCATTCTGTGTTAATGAGAAAATAACCTGTTAGTTGATTCAAGGCTTCAGTAAACCCCCAGTCATTAGTTTGAAATCTTATTTAATGCAACATTATGTTTATTTTATAAATTATGAGCCCATTTATAGTATAAACAGTATGCTGTAGGATATACATGGTATGCTTTAGGATAAATTCTGCTTGTCAAGTTCAGGTTCCAAACACTAAGATGGCAACTACTAAAATTCAAAGCTTGAGGCTTCAACTCATTACTTAATTAACCAGTGGGTGATGCAACAGTAGCTACACCGTTCAAACAGGTCTCTGCATCCTCCTAACTCCCAGCTTACTCAGCCTACTGCCTCCAATGCAATTCTCACATCAGGAACATCATTCTCACCACTCTTAATGCAGTTCTCAAATCAGGAGCGCATTTCCCCACCCACATTAGCCTTATTCACTTACCTTAATACTGTCCAGCACTGCATTAGTGTTTTCAGTCAAGTCAATTTAAACTTTTTTCAAATATGTATGAGAGAGTAAGGCCAATCATACACTGTCAATGTTAGTAGTGAAATTGCCATTAATTTGAAAGCAAATAGAAACATGTGTTCTCAGAAGAAGTTTAGTTGAAACAAATAGAAATACATGCTCTCAGTCTTGTACCACAAGTACATGTCATGGCACTGCTAATTACATACAATCATATATGTAGTTTGACTTTACTGTACTATACAGGAGTCTGTGCTATGTTCTAAGTTTATATATTTTTTTGTTGTCCAGGAGTGAAATGGAAAGTTTATAGTAGTGAGATATAGTGTGATGTATGGTTTGGAGGACAGTGGCATTGACAAAAAGAATGGAAGTCAAGTTGGAAGTGGCAGAGCTGCATTTCACTGTGAGCGACCAGGAGGGACAGCATTAGAAATGAGTATATCAAAGGGACAGCTCAAGTTGAGCAGTTTGGAGACAAAGTTAGAGAGACAAGGCTGAGATGGTTTGGACATGTGCAAAGGAGGAATATTGTACAAAGGATGTTGAAGATGGAGGCGCCGGGCAGGAGGAAAAGAGGAAGACCACAGAGAAAGTTCATGGATGTAGTGATGGAAGGCATGCAGAGTGTTGGTGTAACAGAAAAGGATGCTAGGGATAGGGTGAGATGGAGGCAGATAACCCGCTGTAGCAACCCCTAAATGGAGAAGCTGAAAGAAGAAGAAGATAGTTTCACATGTATCATTTTGATTTTCCGCCACCTCAGTTTCCTGTTCTTAGCTGACAGGAATGGGCCCCAGTGTGGTCTTCTGCCACTGCAACCCATCTGCTTCAAGAGCTGCCGGTCACTTGATATTTTCTTTTTTTCAGACCATTCTCTGTAAACCCTAGAGATGGTTGTGTGGGAAAATCCCATTAGATCAGCAGTTTCTGAAATACTCAGACCAGCCCGTCTGGCATCAATAACCATACCACATTCAAAGTCACTTAAGTCACCTTTCTTCCCCATTCTGATTCTCGGTTTGAATTTCAGCAGGCTGTCTTGACCATATGTACTAAAAGCTTTGAGTTGTTGTCATGTGATTAGCTGATTAGATATTTGCATTAAAGAGCAGTTGAACAGGTACATCTAATAAAGTGGCTGAGGAATGTATGTAATGTGACTTTACTGGACTATACAGTAGTTGGTGCTATGTTCTCAGATTGTATATATTTTCTTTGTCTGTTTTTGGATGCAGTTTCACGTGTATTATTTTGCTTTTCTCGATTTCAGCAATTTTGTGAAGATTCAAATAAATCCTTCACATTTCATTTTTGTGTCTGAACATGTTTTACTCTACATTAGACCTACATTTCTGCAGCATTCTTTCCAAAGTCATTAAGGTTTTGATAAAAGTATAAAACTATTTGGTGTCTAAGTTGTAAAACAGTGGTGAAAGGGTTTTTATTCATTGGTCACGAAGTTGAATGACTGACTGACTTTGCATGTTTTGACATATGTGAAAAAGGTTTCGATTGTCTTAGTGTCTTTTGCACAGGTGAGTCTGTGCTATGAAAAATGGCTTAACTGTTTTGAGAACTGCATTAAGAGTGGTGAGAATGATGTTCCTGATGTAAGAATTGCATCAAAGTGATCGAGAAAAACTGCAGTACACTGATCCAAGAACACAAAGTACTATTTCATATGTCACTGATATTGACATACCACTTTTCTGGCCACAGTCTATACCCTTTTGCTTAGTCTTAATGCTCATATTCACATGAGCAAATGAAATACAGGGAAGTAAAATCAGGTCTCAGTATGGCCCAGATGTGAAAATTACTGTGTCTAAGAAATTACAAATATCAGAAATATAATGTAGTGGATTATGCTTTGATATGAGCTCTTACTTACTAATGTGTGTCAGGAAAAAAAAAAAAAAAAAAAAAACACCTGCCCTCTATCCCAGTAGGATCAGCAGATTAATCTTGGTAAGACGTAACACACACAGATGGTCAGACAGGAAAAATTAGAAAAATATGCCATATGAATACATTTGTCTTGTGTAATATCAAATATGATTCATCTATCACAGAGATAATGGCTTGATGCATTGGTGTATTTAGGAAAGAGACAAAGTTAATTTCTTTATTGGCCAAAAACTCCTACCAAGATCCCCTGTAATAAAAATGCTTCTTGTGGGAGTATTATATAAATTAAATGTAAGCCATCTTTCTGGTGTGCACTGATTCATTTGTAGTTACATTTCAAGGTTGCAAACACAATGCACTCAAGGAGATATGTTACCACATGCCATATTTTTTAATGTTATTTTATTTAGCAATAACTTAGTACAACTAAGCAGAGACTGTGAAATTACTGGACTTCTGCTGCTAAGATTTTTTTTTTAAGTAAACTGCCTGTGGAGAATCAGTTATTACACTATTGACTTTGTTGTTTAATAGGATGTAGACAGAAATGTGATATGCCAATCTGGAGAAGCACAGCTCCCCAATGGCCGGTGGGGCTCCATTTCATGGCAAAGGTCTTTTTCAATATCCTGCAAACATGGTGCTGTGCATGCTATCCAGTAGTTAAAACACAAGGGGCCTATGGGTTGCAGACACAGCCCTACAAGTGACTCAGATCACAGGTAGCAGCAAGAGAAGGAGGCATGACTTCCATGGGTGGAACACTGGCTCATACATCTACACAATTCTACTGCTACATCTCACAACAAAGCTGTTTTTATGCAATATGCTACACGCTGGCCTTATGGTAAAACAAGCCATCTTTATTGATGCCAGTATAGAAAAGCACTGGCCTTTTACAATACTTATAATAAATCTAAGCTATGTCAAAAATAACACCAAAAAGTGACTCACCTTATGACAAAGACCAGAAAGCTCTCAAGCTTTAAAGGGTCAACATCATTTGCCTTTAAAAAATGAACCCATTGACCATCTACACCTGCAAATAAGTTTGTCCCTGTCAGAAGTAAATGGGCCTAAAACAGTTTTTTAAACCATAAATAAAAACGTTGCATTTATCAAGCTGTGTTCATACAGGATATTCATCTTTCTGTGTTGTGCTGTGTTTCTTGGAAAAGGTATTTGGCAGAGGGGAAAAGAGTACTTCAACTCTTTCTTCCTAACAAGGTGACAGAGGTCAAACTGAGAAAGCACAAAAAAAAAAAACCCTTATTGAATCACACACCCTCCACTTCAGAGGTGACAGTGAGTTTGTTATTGACGCAGAATAGGAAATTCACTTTTGTCTGGAATTTGTGATGGTACATCCAAACCATAATAATGTATGACCTATTAAGCTTTAAAGGAATTACGCTTATCTTCCAGGAAGCAGGTTTGGTGAGTTAACTGTGCGGATTTGTTTGAGCTTTACATGTGACTGATGTCTGAATTTGGAGAAACAAAAAGCAATAGAAAAAAAAACATTAAATTAGGTCCAGTTGTTGAAGCATGTTGCAAGATACACATGAAATTAAATTCAGCCAGTTAGTCTGTTTTTGTGTGTGTCATCTAATTAGATTAAAGCTGCTTACCAGAGCGTGTTGCACTTTCTCTAAATAAAGGCCTGTCAACTTTCCTGTCAAATTTCCCCAATAAAACAAAACATCAAACTGAAGTTGTTCTTGTTTGGCAATTAATGATACAGTGTGACAATTCAATACACTAAAAAGATGCTCAGAAACCAGGAAAGATGCTGCCAGGCCTAGTGGCATTCTTCCTTTAATGAGTTAAAGGATGTAATTGATTTCCCAAAGGGGCAATGTTGTTTTGGAAACACTATTTCATTCTGTTCTAATGGACAATTACTTAACATCTGATTGTTTTTTTCCATTCCTAATTACACTCCAAGGGAACAAAAAATCAGCATTTGCATAAAAAGTGATGTTAATCTATGAATTCAAATTATAAGCAGAAATTTTTACAGGTAAATAGTTCCAACAAAGGCTGGAATCCTGTAGTAAAGTTATAATTGTCTAAAGAGTTTACTAATTTATATGTTAAGAGAGGCAGAAGCTTCCAAAGCTGACATTTGCAAACTACATAATAGCTAATGTGCCGCACAGCTCTCAGAACTGTCAAGCGCACCAGACAGATGGCAGCATTTCAACACTCCTTTCACTTACTTGCATCATGCACTATTTCATTTTCATCCAACAATCCAGGTAGCAATGTTCCTGACTTTTCAAGGCTATCCATTTACTGTGACGGCCAAATCAGATCCTTACTGAAAAATTCATCCCCAAATGTCAGCCTCCGCACAACAAGCAATCACCATGGTGCTTCAAAATACCACTGTGAATATTTCAGAATTACTAAAAGCAATCCAAGGTAGACATTTATATTTCATATGCATGTCCTTGTACCTCACGATATCTTTGAGAGTAATTTGTCTTTGATGTAGGAGAGGCATCAATATTTGAATATCTTAAAAGATCACACTGGCTCAAGGTCAAGACCAAGAAACACTGGATTAACAATATGCTGTTTAGTTGGCCTAAAGTATGTTAACTAACACTCATAACTTAAACTTTTTTGATATACTGTAGCTAGATACTATTTTATATGGACTTGTTAACATATAATAAACAATACAGGAGACGTGAAACGCAGGATACAGTATCAATAAAAATATAAATAAAACACAGATGTACTTGTGGTTTAATATGCTATAGAGATATAGGAGAAAGGAGAAAGGAGAAAGAAAAACATTCTGCTGTAAAAGAGAATACAAATTGTGAAGTGCTGTAGCAGGGTCAGCCCTCCCTTCTCTTGCTTGTTTCCGTCTGCTGTTGCCAGCTTCTGCCACAGAGTGGTGCAGATGATGCTGTCTTGGAGTGAGGCAGGGCCAGCCCCGTGTCCCATAAACACACACAAATCATTTACATGCTGTACTCATCAAAGGCAACTCTTCCTCATCTCCGCAGAGACTTGCTGCTGATCTGAGCTTCCAATATTGCATCTCAGAGCGTTGCGGCTAACCTTTGCAACTGCCAAGAATGTGATTAATTTTTTAAATACAGCTGTTGACCTATTATTGAGATGGAGAAGAGCCACGTGAGACACTCATCTCCTCTCCTCTGTATAATAGAATGCATTATTGCATCAGTGTTTACAAGGCGTGCTAAAAGAGAGACAGAATGAGGGAGAAAGCATTAAATAAAGCAATTCAGCTAATGTCGCTTTGGGCCTTGTGCACACACAAAATGCCAATCAAAAGTCGCAATTCTTTGATTCATTGCAGTTTGCTTTGGCAGTTGCATCTGAGAGAAGAGTGGTGACACAATGTGGAACAATAATTACCCTGCAGTGTTAAAGTCCTCCAGTGTCTTGGTGCATTCATAAATAAAATATGTTCAAGATAATGGATTTATGCTCAATAATTCATCATCAGAATGTTTCAAACCAAGTGATATGTGTCACAGTATTCTGTAACACAGTGCTTAGCCAAATTAAGTTATCTTGAAACAGATTTATTGACAGGGCTGCTGCTGTATTCATTTACTCAGCAACCATTTCTTAATTACCCCTGCAAAACACAATAAAACAAACAACGCCAATGGACTGATTCGAAACCACTCAGTGTCAGTATTAACTACACATCATGCATTCAAGTCTGGACCAAAAAGTTCTGAACATTACTACCCGTTCAAACACTTTGAGAGGCTCTGAGTTGGAGTAAGAGGAGAGCGGTGGGACTGTGATATTTGTCATTCATGACCTTGGTGCTAGCCAGCCATACAGGCAGTTTGGTTTGATGACCCATCAGAGAATCTGTCTGGGTCCTTGCAAGAGCCAGAGGACCAGGGTGACATCCAGGTCTGCGGTCTGTTCAGCTGGACGGGGGTCAATCAGTGGGGCTGAAGATCCAAAGCCAGCTGGAGAGCCATGATTTGACTGGCCTTCATGTCCAGAATGTCCCATTCCCAGAAGCAAGAGGAGGCCTCACTGGCATGTTGGAGGAAGCTGCTCATCCTCATTATTAATGACATTAGTTTGTATGGTGTAGGACCAGCACAAGCATATTGCGTTACTGCATTAAGTTGTTTTCATAAGTAGAAATTGCAAAAAAGAAAGAACAAAATCATATATATACAGTATATATATATATATATATATATATACACACACACACACACATGCATACATAGGAATGTGTGATTTATATGCTGTGGTATAAACACTGAAGTACAAATCATCTGTATTAGTGTAACGCATTCCGCGGCAATATGATTGTGGTTAAATCAGTTGTCTCAGCCACAAACAAATACAAATGGGACAGATGCACTTGCAATCAACAGCAACAAGATACCCACTTTAAATAAAAACAACTGCATTTCATCAAAACACACGTGTGAGGTGCTTAAATCCAGAAAAAGCTTAAGCATCAAGCAGAGAAAGAGAGAGAGAAGAAAACAATTTACATGCAAATCAAACCTTATCATCTCAATCACAACCCCCTTTTTTTTTTATGCCACTTTTGCCGGCAAAATTGCATTCATATGCACAAAGGCATTCAATTACTGTAGCTGTGGCTCAACTTTTCACATACCAGCATTTTCTATTTGGAGAGGCAGGCCCATGTACATTTAATAGGTAGCCATTCTGTTCCCCAGCTCTGCGAGAGATCACTGCCAGTGTGTCAGTTAGAGGAGATGGCAGCATGTATCAGTGCATGAAATAAAGCTCCTGCTCCAAAGTGACAGGTCCTGGATATTGTTGGCAAATGGATGTTAAATTCACTCTGCAACCACCAACAGCAGCTCCGGCTATGAAAAATTAACTGTACTCTGGCTAAAGGGAAGGGAAATTGCTTTGCTAGATATACCACAAAATCCTGTTTGTGAGCTATCCATCTGTCAGATCTCTTTGCAAAAAAAAGTCCTTCAGCTCTCTCTATTAAAGAGTCTGCTTTCATATGCTGTTCAGAGTAATCCAGTATGAGAGTGGAAACAAAGAGATGTCAAAGAGAGTTAGAGTAAATCCTAAATCTGTGCCGTAGATTACAAATCAGTAAAGAACACTGGCTCCAAGGGCCACAAAACAGACCAGGTACTTGGCACATGTCAACCACCAGAGGGCAGCAATCACCACTGTAACCATTCTATAGTTAAAGTAGGTTAGCACACCTAATGCACATTATAGTCTTTAACTGCTGGCTTTGGGAAGTCTCAATCATAGATAGTCATGTTATACTCCAAAGTGCATTATGAGAAAGATCCTAAAAGATGAATTTTCTAGTACACAATAAATATTTTTTTCTGGAATTATATATCCCATGACCATTCACAGTCTTTGTATCTAGTGTTACCTTCCGATTTTTTTTTTTTTTTTTTAATTTTAATTTTCTTTTTTTTTTTTTTTTTTTTATTGTAGGGACATTTTTACGACAGCCTGTTAAATTGGTTCAGGTGCGTCACCTAATTTCTGCTGCGTAAAAAAGACTGTGTGCACCTTTTTGGAAGTTATTTTAAAAAAAGCTCTGTGGTCGTGTGTGTTTAGGTCAAGGTAGAACTGCCTTTAACCTTGCTGAAGGACAGCTGTATTTACTGACGTATGTAAATGAATATAGGGGAGGTCCTTGGGCAAAAACACGCACACAGGCACACACTGAATCAGTTTCACGTTGCAGCTCCAGAGTTCCTGTGTGGAAGGGAAAAACGAGACGTGGCGAAATCTGGTGAATATCTGCAGCCATATGCTCCGTGTATAATTTGTGGGATTTCTGAATCATTCTGGTCTTGGGAAGTGGGTTTTTCCTCTTTTTCTTCTTCTTTTCGGCTAAATGGGTGATCACGCATTCGCTTTGCAGTTGCCTGGTCCCTCTAACATCATATCCTTGTCGGAGTTGTCCCAGTTCATCAGATACTACAGCAGCCCAGCGAGCCCGGTGCATGAGCTCCTAAATTACAACAATAATAATAATAACTCCTCGTATCTTTTTTCCCCTGTTGCAGCTCAGCAAACCATGCAGGATGATTTACTGATGGACAAAAACAAAGCCCAGCCTCACCATCAGCAGGATCCGACGCAAGTAGACCCTCCTCCCTCCACATCGACCCCGTCATCGGAGCCTGCTTCTTCTTCATCCGAGTCGGAGAGTCCGTCGACCGGGAACAACCAAGTCCCGATGGAGTCGCCGATCCTACCCGGTTTGAGCTTCTACCACCAGCCGCAGGAGACCAGCGGCCCCTTTCCCCCCCATCCTTATAGTTTGGGAGCAACGTTGTTTTTCCAGAACATCGTCCCGTTCTCCCCTCAAATCGGTCGCTCCCCAGTCGCAACAGCATCAGCAGCCCCAGCAGAGGAGATCCCCTGTCCCACAGAGAAACGCGTATCAGGCCGTCATGAATAACAGCAAGGGGGACCTCCTCGTCGTCTTGGAATAATCACCAAAACGCGACGTGGAGCACAGCCACGAACCCCTGGAGCTGGCTGCAGGCTGGCAGGGACCCACGCAAAGCGGTGGGCGTCGGTGTAGAGGTCGGGGTCGGAGTGCCGTCACCCCTGAACCCAATCTCCCCAATTAAAAAGCCCACCAACGTTATAGCACCCCCAAAATTACCTGGTCCACTGGCCTTTAAACGTTGAATGGGGGACAGGTAAACACTCCAGGTGATCACTTTATCAGTAAGAGCAGGCCCCATAGGCCTATAGTTTATAGATTTAGCCTGTGTGTAGAACAGGTGGCGATATAACCCTAATCATACAGAAATGCTGGCAATCAGAAGCCTACAACAAACACAACACAACACAACACAACACAACACAACACAACACAACACAACACAACACACAGTCTGTCGGCAGAAAATGAGATAAAGGCGCAGACATTTGATAATGCAAGTTTTTTGTAGACATGTAAACGCAGAGGCGGACTTTTCTCACTCTGGAAGGAGTTTTTCAAAAGCTCAGTTTACTGTGGATGAAAGGCAAAAACGCATACAAAAAGCTACACCCTTGTACGTGTGGACAGGGCCTAATATGTCTGATGTTGCCTCCATCAGGTCCCGTGGTTTATGTGCTGGACCTGGCTGACCGGCTCATCTCTAAGGCTGGCCCCTTTGCTGCAGCTGGCATCATGGTGGGCTCCATCTACTGGACTGCTGTCACATATGGAGCTGTCACTGTCATGCAGGTAAGATAAAATAGATAAAATAGGCTGTTCGGGCTGCCTGAGTTTGAGAGTTAGACCATATCTGTGCACAGGTAACTGAAGTCACAGTAAAGTCTGAAGCAGCTTCATACATCAGGCGTGTTTTCGATTTGGAGGCTCTAATTTTAGATGTAATACTGTTGAAGTCACAATTCAAACAGTTGGACTTGTGCAGCTGTTTTCCATTCTGACCGTCTCCTCTGCTGTCTCTTCCAGGTGGTCGGCCATAAGGAGGGTCTGGATGTTATGGAGCGGGCTGACCCTCTGTTCCTCCTCATCGGGCTGCCCACCATCCCCGTCATGCTGATTCTCGGCAAGATGATCCGCTGGGAAGACTACGTCCTGCGCCTGTGGAGGAAGTACTCTAACAAACTGCAGATCCTCAACAGCATCTTCCCAGGTCAGGACACACACTCTTTACATTTGGTCCTTGAATTTTGAGAATGTGTCCAAATTGTTTATGATCTTCATACTTGTGTTTGTTAGATGTAACGTTGGCTGTGCGAGTCTAGCCTTATTCAGGTGTAACTCAGTGTGAGATGATGCTGTAAGCTCTGCTGCTGATAAAGCACAGCCAACAACTGCTGGAGAAACTAACAAGATGTCTTTTCAAAGGAGAATATCATAAATCCATGTAAGGAGCTGTGGCTGTGAGAGAATTACTGCAGATACTGAGTCAGAAACTTAATTATCATAACCTGATGATACCAAACAAAAACACTGGTTATGGAGAGTTCCTAACAAAGTGATAACACCTCAAAGACTGACTCCTTACCCATCACAGAAACCCTCACTGAAGCTGGTCTGCTTTCATCACAGCCATAAAAACAAAGATAAATAAATCAGGCCTCAGCCTCTTAAACTAAACTGTCTCAGCAGCTGTGCCCTCAGGTCTACGTAAAAATAAAACGAATGCTTGTGTGTCTGCAGGGATCGGCTGCCCTGTTCCTCGGATCCCCGCAGAGGCCAGCCCCCTTGCAGACCATGTGTCGGCCACACGGATCCTGTGCGGCGCCCTGGTCTTCCCCACCATCGCCACCATTGTGGGGAAGCTCATGTTCAGCAGCGTCAACTCGAACCTGCAGAGGACCATCCTGGTGGGTCCAGCCAGACTTGTATGACTCACCTGACAGCTTGATGGAAGTAGTTGTGCAGGGGGTTCAATGAGCAGAGTAAAAACGCCTAGTACCCCCCACCCCCACTTTAATTTTGCCTAATTGTGCATCATATGAGCCATTTAGACATAAGAGAAACCTGATGAGGAGAACAGAAAGGTAACCAGAGTGGCTCATGTGATCTGGTCTGCACTGATACCATTGAACACTCTGTCCTCACCTACCAAACCTGCAGGAAGGAGAGCAAAGAGACGAGCTGCTTCATCAGTCGAGTCCAGTGATGGACCTTTTGTTTTGGTTTTTTTTGGTGTGATTGATCTCCTTGAGAAAACAAAACAAACCCACCTCTGTAAATAATTAACTTTTAAAGCACAATTAATGAATAGTTCTACAAGATGGTGCCTTATTCCTTGTGGAGTGGAAAGTCAGACATGAATGAAGCTTCACATCAGTATGACTAACATAGTGTGGACGCCTCCATTTACTTGGCTGACATATTCCTGAGTTACTAAGTTATCCAGGAGGCCATGTTTGGTGAGCCTGGATTTGAACTTCAAACTGAAGAATAAAAATGTTGTTCCCACTTTTCCTCTTCTAATCAGGTTTTTGTAGTTTGAGTTCAGTTTTAGCTTTTATAGTGTCAGCAGTAAATAATGTTTATTTAGAGTAAACGCCAGAGAAGATCTTCAGTTTTCTTGTGATGATTAATGACTCATCACATTTGCTGTAGATTAAATGTTTTCACTCAAATGTGCACATTACTGGAAGAACAATCACAACTTGAATATTAGTCAGATAAACTGTAATATTCATGTAAGTTGGACAGAGAAATCTACAGACCTTTGTTCAGACAGACTGCCATAAATAAGCCCGATTTTTATTTAGGTTTGAAGGCTTCACCTTTAAACTTGTAACAAGAAGCCTCCACCATTACTCTCAAAATCATTTTTAACCAAAATATCCTTAAGTGCAGGTAATGTTCTAGGATTCCTGGACTCAGCTGAACAGGAAACAGCCGGGACTCGTCTGCATGTTTATTTGTGAGATGCTAGCTGCTGTCATGTGCCTGATAGCCAGCGTGAAATTAAAGAAAATCTTCCTTAAGCCAGTTGTGGGGGAGAGCTTTGATATGTTGAGCTGAACCTGTTTTTAAGCCGTCTTTGAACACACCATTTTTTTTCCCCCCCCTCCTACAGGGAGGTATCGCTTTTGTGGCCATCAAGGGGGCGTTTAAGGTGTACTTCAAACAGCAACAGTACCTGAGGCAAGCCCACCGCAAGATCCTCAACTTCCCCGAGCAGGAAGAGGCCTAAGGGACGTGTCAGGAGGGAGGACATATGGATGGACAAACCACACGCCTCTGCTTGAGAGGTGGGCGGGATGAAACCTCAGTGAGCAGGAAGTGCTGGTGAAACAGACTTTGATTGTGTCACCCTCATTACCACCTTTTCCTCCTTCCCCACACCTCATCCCTCTCACCGCCCCGGTGTGACTCATCGCTGACATCCACCCAAAAAACCCCACCACCACATGCTACTTGTGACGCTTGCTTAAAGTGAAGATGAACGAGACATGCGGACTGGAGCATGTTGGCAGTTGATGGGCAGTTACACACACACACACACACACACACACACACACACACACACACACACACACACACACACACACACGTTTCCTGTGTATTGTGACTGCAGGGTGGATGTGCTTCAGCAATCACATTAACTATTGTAACTACTGTATTTTAAAGAACTAAAATGTGGGGGATGTGTAATTAGTTTTATAAAAATACAAACTGTTTTATAGCGTTTATTTTGGAGCACCCGATTGGCCAATGTTAGTGGCTTATATTGAAAGGAGAGTAATGTTGAGTGTGAGGAATGTACTCATGAGCATAAAATGAATAAAATGTGGTGTGAATCATGACGCAGAACAGAGAAAAGTAGCCTCACATTGTCATTGTGCCACCTTCAGCTGATTATCTAACACACTGACCACAGATCAGAAGGTGTGTATTAAAGAGGTGTTTACTTTTTGTTCACATGCCTCCTGCCGTGTTGATTATCTCCATTTTTCAAAGTGCTCTCATGTGATGTGTCTTGAAGCCTCGTCACCCACCGCAGCACTCCTGGTTCTGTTGAGCACTGTGCTGTGATTTGTGGATAACACAGATGTTGGACTCAATTGCTTTTTTTTTTTAAAAAACCTTCGGGTGCCTCACATAAAGTTCAGTGCAGCACTTATGGGAGAGGAACACTTGTATTAGAGCTGTTGCTGCCAGGTTTCAGAGGCAGCTCATGCCCCTCCACCCCCTCAGCCTACCGTGATTGGACTGCTGTCACCTGAGCTTGAACCAGCTCAGGTCAGACTCGGGTTCTTCTCTCAGAATCACCTTGGACACTGGCAATTGAAAGTGACTCGCTGCAGCAACTGGCACTTCTGGATGGACTCTTAAAGGGTCAGTTCACCCAAATACTAAGTGGCGTACAGACAGTTTCATTTTTAGATTGAGTTTTCAAATAGGATTTTATTGGTTTGAAGCAGTGAAAAAAAATATAGGGAAATGTTCACGTTTATCCAATTTCTGGCTCGATGTATTCAAATATTTAGATATTAGGACGTATGACTATAGAGCTTTGTAATTTGAGTGAACTGACTCAAACTGTTTGGTTTAAATGACTGGGAGCCTAATGTATCAATTTCCTTTGTTCATGTCCAACTAATGTGGGCTTAGAATTAACATGTAAGTTACTGTTGAGACAAGAATCTTGAGTGTGAGAGCCTGTGGAAAAAGGCACACACTATACCCAAACACCTGGAATACTTAACCGGCACATATAAAAACTGCTGTACAGGTGTTCTCCTCAGATCTGCAGACTACACCTTTCCCATCATGTCTCCTCTCCACCACGAGAGACATTAGAGCAAACTGTTGTACACACGTTGCTTCTAACTTTAGACTTCTACAGTATCAGGTCTGTGAATAAATGTATTTTTCCAAACGTTGACGTGCATGTGTCAAGACTGGAAAAGTGCGACAGACGAGCTTCCATTCAGTTGTTTATTAATTAGAAACACACAAGAGACATAAAAAGACCAAACTCAGCACTCTTCACCGGCCCATGACCCTAACCAGCCAATCACAGTCTTTCTGGGTTGCTAAATGCCTCAAATCAGACCAGGATACAAACTAATTTGAAAGGCACAAGCTGCTAAAAGTCTCATGCAGACAGAGTGTATGGATCATGACAACCTCTCCAGAGCTTCAACAAAAAGAGAAAATGTCTCTACAGCTGTTACTTTTCAGTTTTTAGAACCTGATCACATTGTAAAGTGAATAAAGTACTAATGTAGATGACAGACTAAATGTTTTTATTTTAATTACTAAGAAAATTGAATAAAAAAAACCAGCATGGACATACCCCTGAGATGTCTGAGTGACATACTACTGTAAAATGCAGTAAAAAATAAAAATGTACGGGCATGGTTTTGTGGTTAACAATTTAAAAACAGCTCCTCAGAAGGTCCCAACATTTTACCAGTTTACAGGCAAACACGTTTCCAGACATGCAAGGAGTTAAAATCATGATCATGAGGCTTCAGAAATTGGACTTAAAAGATTTCATTTGCCCGAGTGCATCTTTAGGGATTTTTCTGTGGTTCCTCTCAGAGTTACAAACACACCAGTTCAAAGAAATAAAAGCAAAGACCTTCATGGAGCTACTGTGTTTAACCTCAACAGCTCATCACAATAAACCCACGATCCTGAATAATTCCAATAAAAAGCCTCCTACTGTGAAGCTTCTGCAGTACACTTGAATTCATTTAAAGGGATCTGGCCCTTGTCTTTTTTTGCTGTTTTGTTTCTTTTTCGTATACAACAGCCTACACAATGCTGTGAAGCGTGAGCTTGTGTCTCCTCTTAGAGACGTTAACATGAGGTGAGTCTGGTGTTACCTCTATCATTATCACAGCTACGTCAACAACTTTGTGATTCTTTTGTTTCCTCTTTTAGTGGCTCCTGCCTGCTACACGTGCACACACCCGCATTCAACATGCATCCACACAAACAAACACTCATGCAGGCTCTGTCAGATGAAGGTCTTCCTGACGGCAGGAGGAGGAGGAGGAGTGGTCAGATGGGAAACAGAGCGGAGCCGCCCTCCGTGCCTCCCTGCTGTGTCGACCTGCCGGCCTCGCTCACAGTTTGGCTGCCATGAAGTTGATGTGAGGTTTGACCAGGGGGAACAGAGGCAGGCTTCTCTTGAACTCAGTCATGTCCTGAATCACTGTGGGCTGGAAAAAAGAAAAGGAAGTGGTAATGACAAATGTAAAGACTCCCTATAAACTCAAACTATTCTGGTTACATCTACAACAGTAGATATCAAAAGTCTGTGATGCCATGTTTTTGTGATCAAAAATCAGACAAAGGATTGAATTATACAGGTTATAGGTCACATCACATGATCAAAAACAAATCTTTTAGAGGGCAAAAACAAAAACTAAAAAACAAACAATGCAGTTGCATAAGTGTGCACACCTCCTATAAATGGGGATGTGCTCAGAATTAACCAATCACATTCAAAGTCATAGTAGTTACAGTACCTTGTGAAAGTATTCATCCCCCTTGGCATTCGTCAGGTTTTTTTGCCTCACAACCTGGAATCAACATGTTTCGCAATGACATTTCATGTGATGGATCTGCACAAACTAGGCTAAACTGGTGAAGTGAAATGAGAAAAAAATATAGAAAAATGAATTTTTAATAAATTAAAATCTGACGATTGTCATGTGCATAAGTATTCAGCCCCTCAACATCAGGACTTTGTAGAGCCACCTTTTGCTGCAATTACAGCTGCAACTCACTTTGGATAAGTCTCTATGAGCTTGCCACATCTTGCCACTGGGATTCTTGCCCATTCCTCAAGGCAAAACTGCTCCAGCTCCGTCATGTTGGATGGTTGTCGCTTGTGAACAACAATCTTCAGGTTTGACCACAGAGTCTCAATTGGATTGAGGTCTGGACTTTGACTAGGCCATTCCGACACATTCAAATGTTTCCCCTTAAACCACTCGAGTGTTGCCTTAGCA
>VUQS01029774.1:0-12870 GCA_015108495.1 Heterochromis multidens | reverse complement strand
GATGGTTTTTTTGTTTGTTTTTTTTTGTGTTTTTTTGTTTTTTTTTTTTAATTTTTTTTTTTTTTTTTTTTTTTTTACCTGAACTAATAAGTAGTTCCATAACAATGACATCGCCCATATAAGCAGCAGCATGTAGTGGTGTGCTTTGTTCTTGGTCCTGAGATTTAAAAAAATAAATAAATAAAAAATTATAGCCTGACTCCAAATTTTTAATGTTTAATGTGCAATCACGAGCAGCCTTCAGCATGTTGTAATTTGTAGCACGACTGCTGAATTAAAGCTGGGTAACACTACCAATGAGTTGACATCTTCTTTGTGGTTCAATAAAAATGTCACATCTTCTGTGTTTCGGCTGAATATGGCCTGGACCAACGGTGACTGAAAGAAAGATTGGACATGTAGTACAGGTAAATCAAACAACTTTTTCTTTTTTTTTTTTGTAGACATATAGGTCCAAATCAGCATGAAAAAGAAAAACCACAAGGAAATAAATTTTATTAGATCAAAATCTGTTCTTTATGGTTTCTCATAAGACCAAAGAGGCACAGTTAATATAGAAGGGATTTCAGCTGAGAAAGCATGATGTAACCTAGTGAGATCAGAAATCTGTTAATAAGGCAGGATGCCAATGAGCCTACAGTGCTTAACAAATGTATTTGACTACCACCCAATGTAAGGTTTATGCCACAGCTGCCCTAAATTAACAGTACTGGTAATTACCAAAATCATTTTTCATATTTCTGGGATGGTTAATCCATCAGTATGCACAAGCACTTTAATCAAAATGATATTTTTAATGCTAAAATATAATTATTGTTGTTATCCATGAATATCAAATTTAGTTTTACAAAAAAAAGCAGAAAAAAATAGTAAAGCACATTATTATTATTTTTTTATTAAGATGTAAAAATTACAGTTATTTACTTACATTCCTAAACAGAAAAAAATGTTTTAGTGGTTGAATGACTTATCTGACTTCTCAGATAAGTCTGGTGTGCAGGCTCAAATTTAGGTATAAAAATATGAATTCAGTTTTTTTTATTTGCTTAATAAATAACAACATAATTTTAGTTTTAAACTAGTTTTTGACAGACTTCTACAAAATATTTGTGTTTTCTTGTTTTTAATGACAGGTGGTCTAATAAATTTGTTAAGCACTGTATAGGAAGGATGACAATGACTCAGTTGACTTTACTGAACAAGTCTAATTGGACTGATGCAGTCTGCTTCAAACAATAAGCATTTTAATTTGTCACTTATTTCACTGAAGAAAAAGAAAACTGAACTGTGCCAAGCCCAAGCACTTCCACCCACACATCCATTTTCTTCCTACTGGGAATATTCAGAATGATGTGGCATGTAATTTAGCACGAACTAATCAAATCTAACCACCCTTACAAACGACAAATATATCTGAAATGTATATTTACAATGATTTTTGTGGGGTTTCGACTGTATTTACTAGGAATACCAATGACTATAATTGACACAAGTACAATACAAAACTGAAAAATCAGACATCTAATTCTACAGAAAGTCACGGTGCAAAAACTCCAACTTAAACTACACGTATCTCTGCAGGGTGAGGAGTCTGGGACATCAGCCATCCTTGCAGAAAACTTTGCTCGTCATGACGCTAACATGACTAGCCAGCTGACTGCAGTGGTGAGAAGAACCGGCAGGTTATCTAACGTTAAGTTCAGCAAAAGCTGTATTTACTACCTGGTCCTTGATATTTCTTAACTCCATATCCCAGTCACCCGTGAAGCTCCTTCTTTGATACTTGGGGTGAACTTGACTACATTGCAATCAGTAAGTAGCAGCTAGTTTAGCTTTAGCTTAGTTAGTTAGCAGTTGGGATTGTATACAGCGAAGCTCCTAGAACATCGCGAGAAAAGTTAAAGGAACGTGATTTAAGTGGGTTTTTTTTTTTCTCCATTCACTGTCTTTGACGTAATGCTATTAATAGTGATGTTTGTAATGTAAATTTTGGTCAGATATTTGTGCTCATATTTTTTTTATAAACATCCAAATTGTATTTATGTGATTTTGGTTTAAGTTAAATATGTTATTATCTTCGTTTCTAAGTTCAGAGGGTAATATTTTGTCTTTAACGCAGCTACATTTATTTCACTCTTTAGACATGACTTCCCGCTACATGTTTTTTTTTTTTTTTTTATTCGACAGTGAATACTTTTACTGATAAAAACTTTACCAACGTTTTAAACCTGGCAGGCTTCACTCAGGGCAAAAGCATCCTGTTAACCGCACATGCGCAGTGTAGCTTTAGCCTACCGTTAACGAGAACATGGAAAGATACGACTTTGCCGGATTTTAGCTTGGTAACGTGCTCAGCTACCTTCAAATTTAAACACATGGAACAAGTTTAGAACCAGCCTTAATTATCACGGTCAAAACGCAGACTTTTTGACGCGCACAGTCTCACGTAGGTAAGTTTCGTTTTCATACTTTGTGGAGGTAACGTTGGCAGGTCCAGCCATGCAGCTAATATATCATGGAAACTTGTTAGCTTAATGGCTCATAGCAGCAGTACAGTGGTGGTACCACGGTAGGTTTATATATTGTCAGATTTGTCGGAAGGGTTGATGGTCGAGGCTGTTCCGGAGTATATATTGGCAGTGTTGAGTGTTTTTATAGCTTGTTGGTTCACCTTGATGCAGTTCAGTCTTTAGCTTATATTTAATGTGGTGCATTGGCATGAGTGCCCGGTGCACAGTATTATGTAACGTAAATTTTGAAGTTAGGCGTAAGTAAAATAAAATAGAGTTGATGAGTAAATTAAGTAGATAAGGATAGTTAGACGAATGAAAGACTGAATACTGCACTTAAAGGTAAAAACTAAACGGTAACAGGATGATTGCCAATCAAGATCAGTAAAGTCAAGTGAAAGCAGCATTGATAAAGTCATTAGGTAACAGTTAGTGGAGTTACCTCGTTAATACAGATTATTGTGTCACCCCCCCAAAATCTCCTGAATGTGCCTACAAGTGAGTTCTTATCTTCCTGATGACCATCTCTTGCGACAGCTTTTAAATAACTAAAGATGCCATAACAATCTAATAAATGTAACATAAACACACTGACTCACCCTTGTTTTAACTTTTAAGCTTAACATTTTATTTGTGAGGTGATCTTCAAAACCAAGGTCAAACTGGGCTTTTCTGAGAGGTAGGGATCACTGGTTCACTTAATACTCCACATGAAGTGTGTGCATTTTTTCGATAGACCACTTTTTGCAATAGCCTAGTTCCTGATTGGCATCCCGGTGAAAGTGCCCTCATATCACCTGATTGTGTTGGACAGAGCTGTGTGTTGGTATTGGGTGTGGATGCCCTGATATTTTTGGGATAATTTTAGCATAGTAAGAATAATTTGTTCTGCACATCTTTTCAGATTTTTTTAAGTAATTGTCATCATCAACTAATGTGTCATCATACATTTACAGAGAAAAGTTAGTGTGTCATGATTGATTCAGACTTTTTTTTTTTTTGTGCTTATTGTGACTTATTTTGTAAGATCTTTTTCAAAATAGAGTGTAAAAGTCCTCAGTTTGAGGGGTGTGGCATTAGAGACTATTGTCAGTTTGGGAGTTGTCTTATATGTAGTGATAGGAAAAGCTGCATCTTGCAGATTAGATTTATTAATATTCTGCTGGGGGAAGTTGGATGAATGGCTGACTAAGTTTTGTGGCTTCTTGCTACTCCAACCTTTTTTAAAATTTAGATCAAGCTAGTAAATCCAACTTTACGACATGTTAAAATCCTAATGGTTCACAGAGATGATGAAATAAATTGACCTCCTTACGAACGTCACACTGGTGAAGTCATTAAATAATGTTTTATATTTAACACAGGATCACGTGGTTTTACTTCAACTCAGCTTACTGCTACTGGAAATCTGAATTTCTTTTATCACCATATACATGTTGATGTTTGGTGAATCTGAGTTCACATGCTGTAAGAGTTACACAATCTATGATTGTAATGAAGGTCACACTGGGACTAGTACAAGACACACATCAGAATGTGAGGCGCAGGGCAGATAACAAGAAAAGTAGACTAAATAAAGCCATGTTAGCAGTGTAACTAATGCTGAAGGTGTTGAAGTGTAGCAGTCCAGTGTCACACATGACTCTCAGTGCACAAACTGTTGAAACCCTGGTAGTTTGAAATAAATGGACCAGAGAGTAAAATTTTGATCACAAGCAGAATATAAAGGTTTTCACAGATATCTGTTTGTCTGTTTGTGTGGAAAAAGAAAACAGAAAGTGTGCACAGACACATACATATGCCAGGACAAAGACAGTCAACTGAAATGTCCCTCACAGTCTTTATCAGCAGTGCTGTTTTATTTAGGGAAACGGGTCCTTTGCTTTAAGACATGGCGGGTTGAGATCATAGGTGACAGAGGAAAGTTTAAAAGGAGTCAGAAGGTCATTTAGCTCATGGCGATGCATGAGAGCATGCTGGTTGGGGATTTAGGAGAGCTGCTGGGACTTGATGTGTTTTTGTTAGTGCAGAAACTGATGCCAGTGTTAATAGTATGACTATGATCATGAATTGTTTATTAGCAGATGCTTGTTCATACTTCATGGTTACGATAACCACACAGTAATTACCACACTGCATAGTAGCAAAAGGTATTTGAAACCTCATTTTCAGTGTCTTTCCAGTTGTGGCTTCTGGCTGTGGCCACATGATTGAAAGGTCTGTTGGAGAAACAGAAAACAGAAGCGTTTTGTGGCCCAGAAATCATCAACTTTCATCCGGGTGGTTAGATCTAGACTTAAGCATGCATGCAGACATGAACAATTTAATGAATTTCATTTCATTTTTGATTTTTTTTTTTTTTTCCACTTTGATTTTACTCTATCATTAATTTTGAGCAATTGTTTAACAAGGGTGCAAAGTGGGCAAAAACAAGTTAGATAAAATATGTAGCAGTCTGTCTCCAGCTGTATAACATGTCAACACGAACACTGCTGAGGAAACTGCCAGGGAACACGTCATTAATCTGGGCACATGATCAGGTGAAGGACGCAACACTGGAAACCTTGATGGCGCGAAAAGCTGCTCCATCTGCACCCTTTGCTCCTCGTCACATGATGCTGCTGTGTCATGTGCTTTCAGAGGCCCTTTGCTCCCTCTTTGTCAGAGAACATGGTGTTATAAAATGTAGTTATTTCGCAAGACTGAGGTTTAAAATTTCATTCCTTAGTTTATAAATTTTCAAGCAACATGGAGTGTGTGAAAGTTTCTCTTTAGATTAGAGGAAGGCTGCATGTAGTGGAAGTGAAACTTGGGTGTTAGTGGTCAGCTCAGTGCTTCCTGTGAGGTGTTCCCATCAATGTTGTGGCCTCTGACTTGCTTTTATTGTTGCTTAGTCATTGTTATGACCTTCAAATTTCACTGTGTTTCAATTTTGTTTTCTTAAAGGGGAACAGAAATTGCTGCACAGTCATGTGTCGTGTTAAATTGTTTGTTCTTTCTGTAGAAAAACCTTTTTGTTTTAGCTGAATAATATTTTATTTTTACACCAAAGCATTGCTTTGGTAGTGTTCACTGCAGTTTAACTTGGAAATTAAAGAAAAATAAAAACTTTCTGCAGTCACGTCTTTAATTCTCATTCAGATTCTGTAACTATAGTCTTTTTGCAGGGAGGCTGATATTCATCCCTCAACTTCCTGGGGATCCCTCAGCCTGCCCTGATGAAGGCCGAGCAAGATGGAGACCTCCTGCAAGGTACGCGTTTAAGACTAAACTGAAACATGACCCTCAAATTATAGACACACTCTACATCTTCTCCAGCATGAAACACTTTGGGCATTTGGCTATGGCTGGAGGCATATTCTGTGTCACAGGGAGCTTAATATTCAGTGGAAAAGCTGAAAGAGAATAGGTAAGAAGAAAAATTGTAAATGACTGAACCTGATTACTTCCTGCACATCTTTATGCATGTCTGTGGTGACAGCTTGTCTTGCTAAAAATGGCTTCCTCCAAGCTGAAATGATTCTCTGTGAAAAGAATTAAGATCAACACAACAAACCTGAACAGACTGTACATATCAATATTCATAAAACTGATCCAGCAGATGTCAAACAGATAAGCCATTTAAAAAGTCAAATGCATCATATATTCATAATTTTTACCCATGTCAGACTATTCATGTAATCCCACGGGTTATATTCAAGTAATTTTAATGCAAATTATGACCGGTAACATGAGCCAGTGTGCACATGGACAGAAACAATGTTTTCTTTTACTACTTAGTAGTACTAGTCTTGTGTCTGTAACCACATAACCATGGTTCATCGTTTTAAAAGATACACATTACAAAAAAGCAAGATTTATTTCTGATCCTTGACTATATTTAGTTTAATAGTTATCCATTAGTATTTAATAGTTATCCATCCATTTTCTGCTGCTTAACCAATTCAGGGTCGTGGGGGGGGTCGCCAGTCTGTCGCAGGGCTAACACAGGGAGACAGACAACCACATTCACACCGATGGGCAATTTAGAATCCCCAGTTAACCTAACCGTGCTAACTGCATCTCTTTGGACTGTGGTAGGAAGCCACACAGACATGGGGAAAGCATGCAAACTCTACACAGAAAGAGAAAGTTCCTGGCCTGATGGTGGATTTGAACTCAGGACCTTATTGCTGTGAGGCAACAGTGCTAACCACCAGGCTGCCATGCTAGTTTAATAGTCATTTTGGCACAAAAAAAAATCTTTGACTCTAACTCAGATTCTCTGGAAAACTGTCAGTGCTTTTCTTCTGTGTGAGGATGGGCGAGTTTTGTAATTTATTGACTTCCTTGAGCACATAGCGCGTGTGCAGTATTTACTTCTCTCTCTTTGTGGGTCATTTTTAGAAACGCGGTGTCACAGTGTCCTTGTGACAGCTCATGTCAAAAAAAAAAAGATGATAAAGGCAGAGTCATATAAAAGCTGAGACATTCTTAGGCAACTGTGGACTTTAGGACTATCAGTGAGTTGGAGCTGGAGATGGAGGGAGCAAGAAATGAAAAGTCCAAACTTAGTGAGTAGCAATTCACTGCATTTACAGGCACCATGGACAAATAATCTGTCACTGTCTCTTATTTTAATCAATAATTATACGTCTTGGAATTGTTTTTTTAATTAGATTTTTTTTTTTGCTAGTGTTTTAATGTAGTTCTTTTTCTTTTTGTTGGAGTCACTGAGTTTAACATGGGAACAATGTGGAGGTAATTACAGGTTACTGCTCACCAAGTAAAGATGTGTAATTTAAAGTCTTAAACTGAAGTGCTCATGTAATATGTAGAATAGTCTTTAGAATAAAAGAACTGAGGGTTTTTTTTTTTTTGCCTTTTTCCAGAGTGTGTACTCTTGCTGTTAGAAAGCTCTCAGACCCCAGACAAGTGCATTTGTAGAGTATTTGAAGAAAGCTCCCACAGCCATCCATTTTTAGTGTCTTTGCTTAAACCTTTAAGTGTTTGCTTTTGAAACCACTTTTATTAATAATGCTTGTGAAATAAATTTTAGGATACAGTAACTTTATTTTCTGTTCTGCAAAACATTACCAAAAACAAAACAAAAAAAATTTCTTTCCCTTACTTGTCAGGTTTAAATATGAGCTGTTTGTGTGGAGTAGTGATTTTAGCTGAGATTTTTTGAAAGTATCAGGCAAGAGGACTCTGTCATAGTGACTATGCCACATCCCTAAATCTGAGTAAAATTTCACAATAACTATACAGAATAAAAAGCAACACTTACGGCCAAAGTTACTAAAATGTTGCACCAGTGCAAACTGGGTTTTGGCATTAAAAAAACACCACACCTATGAGCGCTATTTGGGGATCGAGTTCACGCACTATTTTGCCCCGTTTAGTAAATCTGGCCCTTAAAGGGTATTTTTGTGAATGACATCTCAATTGTTGCAACATGTTTGGTCAACAGAAAACATGGAAGCGTGTTCACAATTAATGAAAAGACATATCTGACTCTACCTAAGGATAGCGTATTCTTAATCCTGTGTCGTCACTAATGACAGTCCCTCTGTTTCTCCTGCTGTGGTTTCATTAGAGGAGTCCCCTCAGGAGAATGGAGTCCACACAAACCAGTACAGCTCTATCTCTCCTCCCGCCTCACCTGTGGCCCAGGAAGAACCCTTCTCCACTTACTTTGAAGACAGGGTGCCCATTCCAGAGAGTGAAAACCAGGTACCACTGCACAACCCCTGTTTCATATAGACACACAGAAAAAAATTAATTTTGTAAGTACATATACGTTATTCAAATTAAAAGTAAAAATGTGTTTCTATTCAGTTGTTCAGTTTCCGTAAACTCTGGGCCTTCACTGGACCGGGGTTTTTGATGAGCATTGCTTATTTGGATCCAGGGAACATCGAGTCAGACCTCCAGTCTGGAGCTAAAGCTGGCTTTAAGGTGATTTAATGAAAATATGTTAATCCACACAGGAAAATAAAACTGATTCTACTGATTCTACTGCTTTTAATTTTTTGTTGATCTCTTCCCTCAGATACTTTTCCTACTTTTTAAAAAAAAAATATTACTGCTTATTTTTTAAGCTCAATACTTATTTGGTATAATAAGCTGCATTTGAAATCTTAGTTTTAAATCTTTACCTCTTGAAAGCCTGCTAGGAGTAACCATAAAAGCTCTTTTCTGAACTGAGCGGTTTCTGTCATATTTCAGGCCTGCTTATAGAACAAAATGACTGGGTTTGCATCAGAAGTTAGTGAGGTTGGTCTCTGCCCATGCAGCTACCCTTGGAAAAACCCGGAAACTATTCTAATGGTCGTCAAACCACATCTTTACTGATATATGGTGTGTCACAACTCGTCATTAAGGGTACAGGGGAGGTCGTCAGATGTCGTCTTTATGGGCGAAAGAGTTAATGCATCTCACTGTCCTGATCGAACATGAACTCATAGGAAATCTAGAGGTCTGTCCAGATGTAGCGACATGTGCTGATTTTGTGCTTCTTTCTCAGCTCCTATGGGTTCTCCTTGTATCCACTATCATTGGGCTGCTGTTGCAGAGGCTGGCTGCACGCCTCGGGGTCGTCACAGGGATGCACCTGGCTGAAGTCTGCAACCGCCAGTATTCCACTGTGAGCATTCCCCACCCTCACTACACACCTTAGCCACCTTTTTCTTGTCTTTCATTATATATAATACATTATATTTCTTTTTCAGGTTCCTCGCATCGTCCTCTGGCTGATGGTTGAACTGGCGATTATTGGCTCAGACATGCAGGAGGTCATTGGCTGTGCCATAGCTCTCAACCTTCTTTCTGTGGGCAGGTAACATCTTTAACACTTGTCCTTGAAAAGTTTCTGTATATGATTTTACAGATTTACAAAAAACCCTTCTTTCTCATCCAGGATCCCACTGTGGGGAGGAGTTCTCATCACCATCACAGACACGTTTGTGTTCCTGTTTTTAGACAAATATGGTGTGTGATTTGTTAACACAACCACTGACTAGTATAAACACTTGCCAGTTTCAAACCCAAGTGATTATATATTTTGATATCTCTGCAGGACTGAGGAAACTTGAAGCTTTCTTTGGCTTTCTGATCACTGTAATGGCTCTTAGTTTTGGTTACGAGGTAAGGTTCAGTCACATTTACCTGAAGTATATGTAGACTGTTCACATAGTTTGTGGCCACCTCACACAACTGATTCTCTGTTGTCTCCCTGTAGTATGTGCTGGTAAAGCCAGACCAAGGAGAGGTACTGAAGGGGATGTTTGTACCCTACTGTGCCGGCTGTGGGCCCGCGCAGCTGGAGCAGGCAGTGGGAATCGTAGGCGCTGTTATCATGCCCCACAACATCTACCTGCATTCAGCGTTGGTCAAGGTTAGAAACATTTATGCACTGTTGTACAGAGGCTAAAAGAAATTAGAATTTCCTAAATCAACATGAATAATATTTTTTTTAAATAAACTGATGAGTGAAAAGAAAATTTTTCAAGTAAAGAGGAAACATGGCATAGGTTTAGGTTTTGATCGAAGCTTATTGCATTTTCTCTTCCCTCCTTAACCAGTCTCGGGAAGTCGACCGCAAAAATAAAAGGGAAGTAAAGGAAGCCAACAAGTACTTCTTCATCGAGTCAGCTGTCGCCCTCTTTGTCTCCTTCCTCATCAATGTCTTCGTTGTTGCAGTCTTTGCTCAGGCCTTCTACAATAAATCTAACATGGAGGTGGTGAGTATCCAGCATGACAAATTCATCGCTTTATACTGAGGACTGCTGAAAGCTTGTGTCGGTCAGTTTCAAATACAGTGAACTGATCATGTTGTTGCTGATTGTGTTGCTGCAGAATGCAGAGTGCAATGCAACTGGCATCCCTCACACAGATCTCTTCCCTCTCAACAACGACACACTCGAGGTGGACATTTACAAAGGGGTAAGTCAACAGTCTTAAGTTTCTACATCATCCTGGATTATTTAACTCTTACTTAAACATTTTTAATATCTATGGTGTGGCCATTTGGTTCTGATTGGATGAACAAGTTGCTTTATGTCTTCTTTTGGAGCTACTAAAGTAATACTTTAATAAAATTAGAGGGTAGAAAAAGAAGCAGCATCAAGCAATTTATGGGTTCATAGCTCTCATAGAGGTATTTTCACTTGTTGTGGTTGATTAAACCCTCGTTCATGCTGTCACATTATGTGAACTGGATGGGGAAAACAAGACAAATGGCTCCTTGGGTGTGTAGACATGTTTTTCTAAGACTGATGGCCAGTCTCATGAAGAGAGAGTTGAATCAAACTACCTGCTGAGCTTTTTATGTTTAGGCTTTTACGCTGCTTATTATTAAAAACATTAATTTAATTAATTTAAATCAAATTTCTTTTGACCTGATTGATCTTTATCAAGCAGTGAGGAAAAAAAACACTTCATTGCTTCTTTTGTCACTTTTCTTGTGTGAACATACTACATAATCAAAGCAATGTTATATTTTTAGCCTCTGATCAGTTTGAATATTTTTACGGTAAAGCTGTCACTTGACCGTAAAAATATTAATCAGACTCCCTTGCCACAAATGAAGATTAAAAAGAGTGTGTTATGTTGTCGTACTGGAAAAGTGACAAGAGAATAAAACATTATTGTGTGTTTGCGGATTGTGAAATTATTGTACAATATTGTCTTAAAATCTAATGCACAAACGGCATAGAGGAGCTTTAGGAGCTGTTGACAAGTTCAAAAATGAAGATAAAGGAACCTTTTCAACAGCAGATTTTTCTCAAGGCTGATGGTGATTCAACAAATCGAGTTGAAAAAAAAACTTTCCTGTGTATTCTCTACTTTCCTATCAATAAAGGTTAACCTCCTCCACAGCAAACATTTAGACTTAGTAAGCTGAGAAATCAAATTCTACTAACACAATGATTAAGCAACGTCTGTTGGGGAGGGCCTTTTTGCTGTCAAAAAAGTGACGAAGATGTTAGTTGTCAGATATGACAAGCTTTAAGGCGTCGAGCAGGTGCTGCTTAAGCCATTTGTACACACCTTCAGTTCTGAGAAGAGGTTTAATCACCTGTGACTAAACCAACTTATTTGGCCCTCCATCACTTTCAAATAGCTGTCAGTCCCAGATTATAAAATACCCACATGAATAGGTGTGTGTATAATTAACTTTGTGTGATGTGTGTTCAGGGCATCGTCCTGGGGTGTTTCTTTGGACCTGCAGCTCTCTACATCTGGGCTATCGGGATTCTGGCAGCTGGACAGAGCTCCACCATGACGGGCACGTACTCTGGGCAGTTTGTGATGGAGGTGGGAACACGTGTTGGTACAGTGTATTTTATTTAAGTATAGCTTCATTGTGTTTAAACGGGAAACAAAGATGTGTACTGATGTTTTTGCTTGTTTGTTAAGGGTTTCCTGAACCTGCGGTGGTCTCGTTTTGCGCGGGTGCTGCTGACGCGGTCCATTGCCATCACGCCTACACTGCTGGTCGCCATTTTCCAGGATGTTCAACATTTGACTGGGATGAATGACTTTCTCAATGTGCTTCAGAGCCTGCAGGTCAGGACGAGTATCTTCCTTTCAGTGCAGTTTGTTTTGAAACATGTAGATTTTAATGTTCCTCTTATGTGGTACATAATCTTGTTAAAAAACATTCACTGCAGTTTCTGTTGTCATCCTACAGCTTCCATTTGCTTTGATCCCAATTCTGACTTTCACAAGTCTGAAATCCATAATGAATGACTTTGCCAACGGATTGTAAGTGAAATATATGTTTTAATAGTTGTATTCTCTTTATGATTTTAAATAATTGAGTTCATAATCCCTATTGAATAGAAACTCTATGCATTGTGCTGTTAACTGACAGGATAGTTACAGTGGGGCAAAAAAGTATTTAGTCAGCCACCAATTGTGCAAGTTCTCCCACTTAAAAAGATGAGAGAGGCCTGTAATTTTCATCATAGGTATACCTCAACTATGAGAGACAAAATGAGAAAAAAAAATCCAGAAAAATCACATTGTCTGATTTTTAAAGAATTTATTTGCAAATTATGGTGGAAAATAAATATTTGGTCAATAACAAAAGTTAATCTCAATACTTTGTTATATACCCTTTGTTGGCAATGACAGAGGTCAAACGTTTTCTGTAAGTCTTCACAAGGTTTTCACACACTGTTGCTGGTATTTTGGCCCATTCCTCCATGCAGATCTCCTCTAGAGCAGTGATGTTTTGGGGCTGTCGCTGGGCAACACAGACTTTCAACTCCCTCCAAAGATTTTCTATGGGGTTGAGATCTGGAGACTGGCTAGGCCACTCCAGGACCTTGAAATGCTTCTTACGAAGCCACTCCTTCGTTACCCGGGCGGT
>VUQS01029770.1:11936-27582 GCA_015108495.1 Heterochromis multidens | reverse complement strand
GGTGGGAGAGGGGTTAAGAAAATGTAGCCATTTTTGTTTTCATTTTTTTTAAATGTTTTATTCAATGGACACTTGAAATGTAATTGGCCCCTAAGCTGCTCCTAGTGCTGAGCCTCGCCTGTTTAGAGTCACCAACCTTGTCCAGAGCTGACTCCCCAGTCACACACACCACGCCTGTAAGGAGCATTGCAGACCTAAAACAACAGGATGGGCTGAACCTTCATACCCAGCCTGCTGTCACAAGGTGAAATGTTCTCCATGTTGTTTTTGGGTCTGTGCTGAGGGGAGCTAATTCTGCACAAGACTTACCCATAGCCACGACTTTACTGGCAAATATAGAGCCGGCTGCTACATAATAAAAGGGGTCTAAAACTCCACTTTCCTCTATTAGGAGGATTGTAGTCTCTATTAGACTTGTGTTTTAGTTGACAAAATGTGTCTTACATTTACAAGACTGAGGATTTAAAGAAATAAAACACAAAAGAACTATACCTTTGGGTCGTCTGATCGACATCGTTATGGTGTAGAGTTCGACATGTATGCTCTTTGCGGAGCTCTGTTGAGGTTATTGGACTTGGCACTAAATCAGAAAGTCACCACTTTTGGTGCTCAGATATAAAAAAAAAAAAAAAAAATGCCAAAACCACCTCAGAACACCTCAGTGTCCTCTCTCTTTATTGCTTTCTCTCTCTGTGGGGGACAGTTTACATTTATTCAGCCCCATTTTAAGTTATTACCTTCATCTTATCTTTGTTTCTGTTTTCTTCTTCATATGTTGGTTTTATGAAACTGCACTGCTGACAGGAAAAAGGTCTCAGTGTTTTACGACAAATGAATTTCACTTCTTGTTCAGACCTCGATCAGTTCTCTGCGGTGTTTTAACCCGCTCACACAGTACAAAATGTTGTGCTTTACAATGCTGGGACAAACTGAGTGTTTAGTCTCTTTATCACAAAATGTGTGTGTGTGAAAGCTCCCGTGGCACTCATATTGTCTCATGTGGTAAAATGCTCTGATCCGGGATGATTCCAGGATGGGTTAAAACAAAAACCAAAAGAACTGATTTTACCGAGGCCAGGTCTGTCCTCTCTCATGTGAGTCTACTATGTGTGTGTGCATGGGTATATGTATGTATGTATGTGTGTGTGTGATCTCCATGTTCTTACTAAAGCTGAGCTTTAGAAAGGCACCTGGTCCATGACTAGTCTGCGCAGATGTCAGTGGGCTGTTTGCCACCCGCTACTCAGTAAATATCACACTTCTTAAGGCTGTTTGTCATAAAAAGACAAGCCTCTCCAGTGTAAGATGTAAAAACAAAAGGTTTTCAGTCCAGTGCAGAATAGTCCTGGATCAGTTGATTGGGAGGTCTGACACAACATTTCTGGCCATGCTGCAAATTCATTAGCATATCCTCATCACAAAGCTGTGCTTTTACCTCTGTGTTTAAGGTTTTAATGGTGGTTAAGGGAGAGCTTGGCCAGAAGTGCACCAGCCCGGTGAAGTGGAAGTTGCAGTGTCCTTTGTAAAACCCCACTCCACTCTGGTGTCAGTCTCTCAGGGGTTTGATTTGAGCAAACGGGTCCAGGAAGTCAAGTTAGCCCAACCAAACAAGCAGTCCTAAGTGCAGTAGGGAGCCCTCCTGTTGTTCTGAACCTGTGGCCATCCTTTGTAAAACATGCACTCTGATGATGATTCTAGCTGTGTAAGTTGATGATGCAATACTTAAAATAAAAACACCAAGATTTTCAAACCTGAAGGACTGAACCGTGCTGTTAATACTATGAAATGTATCACTGCTAAATGTATTGTAAAGCAGTGGCTCACACTAAGATAAATAAATGTCACTGCAAAGCATCATATATTCAAAAATACTATTAAGCTCTTTTATAAATAAGTCACCTGTTAATCACACAATTCCCATTGACCAAATGTCCACAAAAGAACATGACAAACCAGCAATTTCTTTCCACAATTGATGTGTCATCTTCATAATGCAAGAATCTCTCTTAAAAGTGGTTAAGAACCTAAATGTCTGGAGCCTTTTTATTGGGTGACAAGATGAATCATAGGAGTCGGAAGATGATTATAGCAACTCATAAAACAGAAAAGGTCTTTTACATAAAATTATTTATTTTAGATTTCTCTAATTGTATCTTTTTTCATGCCTATAAATATTAATCAAATCATCATAAGAAGCAATAATAACTCTACTTGAACTGTTTATAGCTGACAGGCAAACAGGAACCCTTTGAGAAAAGGTTGCAAGTAGATTAGGCTGCAGTTTAATGAGTCACAAGCCGAAACTGACACAGCTCATTCATCTGCTTTGAGGCCAACTGAACCCTGTGAGCACTTCTGTTGAGCTGAACTGGATTATGTTGTCTCATAATTATCCAAATTCTTAGTGTGTTATTTCATTCTTAATTTTAACACCCCTGAAAAACTCATATTATTTACAAAGTACACACATGCTTTTTCACATGAGCTTTTAACCACATCACAGTCTTTGTGAAAGGATAGAGATGGATAGATGGGTGTTGACTGATTTTGTAGTGTTATTTGTTATTTTAGTTTTTGAACTTGGAGAACAAGGTAAAATGAGATTGATTAGAAACTGTGACATGTGGTGAACACTCACCTGACAGTGAGGTTTTATCAAAATCAAAGGCCTTTTACTACAATTTCTCACCTTGAGATGGATTATTTTCCTTTATAAATAGTGTGATCTTTAACTTAAAAATGCATTTCAAAAACAAACTGCTGCTGTTTATGTAGCTTAATAAAATACCTCAGTATAGGACAGTCAGGAACTTTCAAATGCTCTATAGATCCTTTATAAAGTCCTTCATAAACCATGTCACACTGGATGTGTTGAAATGTGTGACAATATTCATATGAGCTTTCGTCATGTGACGTGATTTTTAACAATAACAGACAGAAAGTAATTTAGTTCAGCAATGGTGCTCAGCATCTCTTTTAGGTCCCATATTTTTCTAAATTGTCTACACAGCAGCGTGCATGTGTTGTAAATCTGTGGCACGACGTCCATGTGTTCACAGGACTCTTGCAGGGAGAAATAGATTATGTTTCCCCTCCTCTGTAACACGCCACATTAACATCTGCTACATGTATTATTATTCTTAAGAGATTAGAGCTTGTAAGAAACTATTCTGAGGCACGATTTCCCAAGATGTACAAAGGCACTGTGTAAATGTGATAAGACGTTCTCATGAGAAACTCTCTGTAGCTACAGATAATCTGGGTTTGATTAGAATACCACGTCAGGTTTTACTCCCATTGGTTGCGTCCGTCTGTGTTGCTAAAAAAGATATTTTAAAGTCAAACAACAAACTGGAAACTGTTCCAATGAAAGGACAAGTACATGTCTTATTTGATAAAGTAGTAAAATACAAACTCTTTGCTTGCAGGTTTATGCTAATTTTTAATGGCTTTTTAAAAATGAATGTTGAAAATATAATGAATGTAAGCCCTTTCAACTGATCTTGTTTCACAGTAAATCTCATAGTTATCGGGCACAGCTAGTGCCAGATAACTATGATAATACTGTGACTGCGTCACAAGAATTAAATTACAAAGAGAAAGGCCGGGCATAAGACTCATGTTTCTGTCCAGCTTTTAAAAGACAGAATGTCCTTTCCATCCTCCTCAAAGCTTTTGAACTAATCTAGAACATTATAATAAAGCCATTTTGTTGTCAGTGCAGCATCTGAGAGGATGCCCTTATCAGTTTCATACTGTGGAAAATGCTGCCACCTAGAGGATAAAAACTCAGTAGTTTCTGCTGATCTGCCTAAATCAACATCTAAATTTTCTGATCCTTCCATCACACACAAAAACAGAATATATCATTTTGAGAGAGAGTGCCAGTGCCACACATTTATATGACATTACATATGAGCACATACACTAAAAACATAGAACATATAATGAACAGTAATATCTACTACCACTGTGTTCAGAAGACTTTTAAACACCACCACAGTGAATTTAAAATAAAAAAATCAAGATGTGATTGAAGTGCAGACTTTCAGCTTTAATTCAAGGGGTTTAACAAAAGTATTGCATTAACTGTTCACATCATATTAAAAAAAATGGTAATACACTATACAGACACTAAGGCAAATTGTGTTTTACATGCACTGGTCAATTATGAGCTTTAGGGCTATTTTGCTACCTCAACATGTCTTCTTTTCTGACTAATGGGGAAAAAGGGCAAATTTTGTCTGTTGGATATTTATTACATATTTAATGAGGCAATAATGCATTTTATTAATACATAAAAGTAAACAATAAAAAGAAAATTAGTAATACAAAAACATAATAAACATAATTCTCTAGTATTTATCTGCAGAAGATTCATGGTGATATCTTTACAGGGGACCCTCTTTACCTTATTCTCTGTCATGTACTCATTACAGTGGTTTCAGTGCTGGCTGCTCATATTAAACATGGCCAAAATTTCAAATAAATAAAGTCAGCCTAGTAATCACAATGAGCCAAAATCTCAGGCTACAGACTGCTTTGCTTTTCAGGCAGTATTTTCTAGTCTTGGATCTTTATGATACTGTTCAAACTTCCTGTTTACGAGGGGCAGCCAATGAGAAGAAAATTATTGTATGAGGTAAATAAGGATTATTTTGAACTGGTGAATCGTGCAAAGTTATTCTAGTGGAGTTCAAAAATTAAGAAAAAAAAACTGAGCTGGAAATAAGCATGAAAAATCCCTTATAAGTTAAAATTTTTAACCCTAATCACAGGTTGTGCTTTCATCACTCCAACAGCCTTAATGAAATTAATTATTAATGCTATTTTAACATATAAAAACTCAGACACTGTATATTTATAATATATGGTCAAAACGAAGCTACTCCTCTCTTTTTCTCATTCTCACTGTAATCTAGCACATCACTAACCACTTGGTGGCACAAGAGGCTTGAAAATAAGCAAAAATATTTATATGTTTGTTGATGTTGTTTACAACATTTCTGTATTAGATGAAATCAAACTCGGCAGTTAAAAAATATGCTGCTGCACACAGTTACTTCAGGTGTACTTGAATTATTTATCATTTAAAACTTGTGTTTACTCAGGTCTTGGAAGATCCAACACAGTTTTGTATGATCGGGGTGGGGGGCTGGGGTGGGGGCATGTGTGTGTGAAATTGTAGCACTGTATTTGCATTCACAGAGTTGATTTAATATTTGCATTAATAAATGTGCATTGTCCCTTTTTTGGACAAATAAGACAAAAGAAAAAACGAAAGAAAGAAAGAAAGAAAGAAAGACCTTGGTAGGATCTAAATTCTGCCTCTGCCTGCTCCCTGTGTAATTTGGATGAAATAAACCTTGGTTCTTCCATGCACTACCTTGACTTTACTCTTGCCTTTGGGTCCTTTCAAGATAGTAATGTTTGTAATGTCATTAATATGAAGACTCATATATAAAATACTCATATACAAAGGCAACATATTTACTTGCTATAAATTTAATGGAGAGGTTAACTGTGTCTTAAATCCAAATTAAAAACAGGACTTAACTGTAATAAAGATGATCAGAGAGCCTACAGGACTGAATCATCACCCTGAACATACATATGAGTTGTTTTTGGCATTGCTTTACTGAACCACTAGGCTGCACACAAGTACTGAATATCTGAGTGCTGTGAGGCTCTGAGTAAGAGCCGGGCTACATACATTTTCTTCTATATGTCAGGGCAGTAATGTTACATTTTCTGATCGGAGGTGCTGTGAGAATCACATATTAGAGTGTTCCCATCAGTCCACTTCATAATAAAACTGAGATGTTTACCTATAAGCACTATCTATTTGTGAGAGTTAAATGTTTGATACAACTTGATTTGGAACACATTTTTACTCTCTCTAAAAATCTCTCTAAAATTTAAACTAATACCTAGTATCTTTTGTGTTACTGTTTTGAACATCAGGCGATCCCAGTGAGACCGGTCTGAAGAAAACCCACACAGACCTTTCCAAGAAGATAATGCACACTATAATAATGTTTGTTCCTCAAAGAGAAAGTGACACCTTTGTGAATGACAATCCTAATACAAACTATATTGTCCTATTAACAGTCATAAAATGTTCCATATTTAGGGGTTGCTAGTAAATAAATAGTTTAAAAATAGATCACTCCTCTAGGCTGGCAATCAGTACACTAAACTGTACTTAAAAAACAAACCTTAAAGATACAAAGCAACTGTGACTCAAGAATTACTAGTTGTCACCCTGCCATCCAACAAATATCAATAAAAGCTGTTGACTTTTCACTAAAATGAGGAGAATATCACGACTCAGTCATTTTGTGCTGCACTTGAATCTAGATGGTGCATCAGATTTTTACAGATTTTGTCATTTGACGTAGCAGCACTCAGGCAGAGACTGAATCACCTGGTAAAAGAAAAGAGCCGGTTTGAAAGGACCAGACATTTTTCAATGGTTCTGTAGTTAGAACTCGGTTTAAAGAGTCTGTCAAAATGAAGCAAATATCCCAGAGACAGATGCTGGAATCATATTTTCAGCCATTAACACCAATTTGTCTAATGTGTGAACCATTCACTTGCAAGTAAAAAATAGAAGTGTGACTTTTGGAACGCGTGATTTTATTTCCAAGTGCGCTGCACTTTAGTCAAGGTCACGTCTTACTCCCGTAACACCAGAGGTCCTTAAATTCTGTGAAAAGACATAAGAGCGAAGGGTTGAAGTGAGGAATGTCAAAGGAGGGGCTCTGCTCCACTTTCACTCCCCTCATGACTCATACTCTGGACCTCATCTCCATATTGTAGTTGTTCTTCGCCCCCCACTTCCATTTCAGAGAAGTAAACCCAGGCAACCAATTACTGCACTGAGAGAGTAACAGTGGGAGTCCATGGGGGATTATGAGGAGGTAAAAGTAAGCAGGCCATCGGAGCTGAGTGTGTGGGGATATGTTGGGGGTTGTGGAGGGGTTCCTCCAGTGATGAGCATGAGTCATCATCCCCACAGCGCCTGGGCTTCTGACATCACAGCAGCCTTATCAGAGGAGAAACGCAATTCCCCACAAATGTCTTTCACAGCTGATGGATGAGGCAGCAGGGGGCTGATAGCACAACAAATTATGCATCATGTCTCTGAGGCATGCAGTCAAGACCTGAGGTGTGCTGTAATAAGGAGACAGGTATGTGTGCAGCAAAGTGTCTGTGACACCCATTTGACAGACAGTGAGGGAAATTGTGGTTGCAGGGAGAAGGACTGGTTTCGAGGCAGGTCGACGTCATGCCCTGACCAGGTTTCAGGGCACCCAATCATGACAAGGCCCTTTCTCTCTATCTCTGTGCCTCTGCTGTGGGTTTATTCATGCTGTCAGGATGAGGAGACCCAGCAGGCACGTAGGTCCTTCCCTCAGCTCACGTAGTCCAGCCTTTTTAGTCCTCCGCCAAAGAATTGTGAAAAGTCTGAATGGAAAATTTGTATGTTGTGACCTGTGAGTCAGCCAGACAAAAAAAATCTTTGAGAGGTGTCACACGGGGTTCTCGTTAAGAGCTTGTTGACCAGTTGCATTCAAGTAGATAAATCTGCAGGACGAGAAGGAGCTTTGACACATGGAGTGGAAGTGTGAATGGATTTCTGAACTGTGGCTGAACAGGAGTCAAGAAAGGCCATGAATCCTGTGAATCCTGTGGTCCAAGCCTGCAACATTTTCAGCACCGTTTATCTCTGAAATGTTGCTTTAACACATGTTAAAGTCTCCTCTGTATCCTACTTCTGTTTATTTGGCTTCTGTATCCTCCAAGGTTGAAAATTTCCTTCACATCATGCATGAATTAAATCCATGGATCCAGAAGTATATCTAGGTCTGAATAAGTTTGTCATATTTTCATGAGAACATCAAGACCATGTCTTGCAATTTTTAAAATGCCAAATGTCAACACGGATCTGGATCAACTCTAAAAATCACTTTTTTTGCTTCTAAGCTGGGCTAATTGCTACCTCTGGTAATAATAAGAAAGTAAAATCATGCAAACTATGCAATCCATAACTTATGGTAAACCAAACCCATCACATAACCTCCTTGGTGGAGGTAATAAATGTTATGCTGGTAAATCCAGTCAGTTTAAATGTAGATGTGGAGAAATCTCAAAGACTCAAATAAATACAATTTCTGCTTATCAGGTGGAAATCCCTGAGAAGACACATGTACTGTTTGTAAAGCAAGCTGCTGTTAACTTATTAGGAAGGCTGTAGGCTATTCTGGGATTTAAAAAAAAATCTAGTGTCTCCCTGAAGGAGATTTACTTCCATTTTAGGTTTATTTGCACCTTCAGTAAAGAAACTGCAAATGAGAATTCTCCTTTATTGTGACCGCAGAAGCTCCAGAAGGGCTTTGTTACTTCTAACCTGATTCTGTCTTACTTTCAGCCAAACATAAGAAACACTGCACTGAAGCAACTTTTTTTCTGCAATTCAGCAGGTACTTCAGAAACTGTCGGGCCTTGCCAGCAGAAATCGAAACAAGAAGTGACAGCTGCTTCCGTGTTACCAGTGAAAACCTTGTTAAAGTGGGATTGTGGCTGGTGGACATAATTAGATTAGTCATCTATTTAATAACATAGCAGAAATGATCATACATCACTTTCTGGCATAAAGTATTTTTGTTACCAGCCAGACTTGTATGTGAATTCTCATATGCCTCTTTGTGTTTGCTGAAATTTTAATTGAGAATGGACTTCACTAGATTTCAGCACAGAATGCTGAAGATGCCCTACATGCTTTCAGATGTGTCATGAGGTGCTTTATTTATGTTTGCTGTGTTGTTTTCATAGAGCAGTTTCAAAAAAGTGGATGGAAAAGACTTTCAAACCTGCTGGAATTTTAACCAAATGTGCTAAAAGAAAAAAAAGAAGGAAATACTGAAAAGTAAATATGCACCTTGTAATATATGACTCACTAAATCAGAAAATGTAAAAGGAAAGAGGGACATCTGATCCTTTAAAATGATCTTTAGCTTACATCTTTTAGAGAGTTAAATTCAACAAGTCCAAAATATGTGATTTGTTCATGTCCTCTAAAACAAAGCATTTTCTGATCTGACACCCTTATCATCAGAGTAATATGTCAGTCTGTGCATGTTAAGAACTGTTGAAATATGAATCTGTTTTATGATATGACACGACATGATATGCACACTTCACTCCAGAATTAAATGATCATATTATCCCTCTGTCCTGTTGTGCTATTTATCTATTAAGATTGTTTACCATTACCAGCCCGTTCTCGCTCCCGAGGCATTTAATGCTGCTTTATGTAAGCGAGCTAGCTCATTTACACAAAAAGCAGGTTTTAATGCACCTGGCTGCAGCATTAGTGAGACGGCGTATCACTCCTAACTCAGCATGAGGGGTTAGTGTTGTGAAGTGGTGTATTGTAGCCCAATTCACAGTCTTTCCCTAACCCTAACCATGTCCTTCTTTTGCCTAATCTGAACCAGTGAAGCAGCAAAGGTAAAAATGAAATGAATGGAAACTAAACAAATAAACAAGTGGAAGAAAAAAAAAACACGAAACACAAAGGTTGTTAAAAGATGCAAACCACAGCAGCAAAACAGCAACCCAAGGTACCATCATCCATCCGACCTCCTAATTGTGACTTCGTAGGTCTCTAAAATGAGATTATTCTCTCACTGCAGCCAGATTGCAGTGGCCAGTAAGTCAACCAGTGCCAAAGGATACCTTGTGCATAATAGGGAGACACAAGTGACATCTAACAAAATGGCATTGCTTTATTAAATGCTAATCTCACACCCCAGGAGTTACCTAATTTTGGAGATGTTGGCTGCAGAAATGTCTGCCTCATCTTAAATGTAATGAAACCAAATGGCACCTGCCTTGTGGTGCTTAAAACTCAAAAAATGAAAAACAAAAGCAAAAACAAAGAAAACTAAAATTCAGCACGAATGTCTCTTTCCAGAAATCATGTTATGAGCAGTTTCATGTAGGAGCTATTTTCTTTCTAAAAACACTCGCCAACTAAAGTGGAAAAAAAGCCCACTAAAGATAGATAAAATGTCAGTTATCTTTGGAAACATAATGGACACATTATGTGGAGGAGGGGACACAAGATGAGAAGTTGCACTTTGCGGCTTTAAAAACCCTTCTAGATTCTGTATTTGTCATATCCCCGCAGTGCAGTGTTGCTTTTATTCATGTCAGTGATCACCTGTCTTTGCCAGTGTTTCTTTCTGTGAGATTTGCACCTGGTCACCACACAAATCTGACTACTAATGTAGAGAAATGTAAATGAGCAGCAAAGGCATGTCGACCAGTATAGCTGTGCAACAGCTACCGTTCAGTACCTTTATTTCTGTCTCACAGCGTGATAGATGGGCAGCCATGACGAAGCTCCTCCTGTTGTGGGTCAGTAGGAAAGTCTTTGTCTGCTGGTCCCCGTCCTCCTCTTAACTCTCCTCTACCGTCTCTATTTTGCTGAGCATCATCTCTTTAGTGGTGATTGTTGCAAAGTAGCACTTTGCTGATGGAGTGATGTGTCATTTCCACTGTTGTGCTCCACACACAGGCACACACTTCTACATAGCTAACTACCACTGACACATGTGGGTGACACACACACACACGCACACACTGCGCTGACTCCTTCACAATGTCACACAGACAAGCTGCCCTTGTTGAACACTCAAGGTTAGGTGGGAGTATTTTTGTCAAGCTGTCGTTACAATTATGTAACGGCTGACTGTCACTTCTTTTTGCACTTTACTATTTATTTCTTTTGTAATCGCCTCCTTTCGTCCTCATTCTTTTCCCTCCATCACGATATGTTCCTTATGATTTGTTCCTCTTGCTCTATCACTTGTCTTTGTCTCTGTGTCATGCAGTGTGACATGTCACTGTTTGGAGCCTCTGGTGAGGTGACAGCTTTTGGAGGAAGACTGCAGGGATCCATCCTCCCTGCCTGACTTATCCTTGAATGTGTCTCCTCTCCTCTCATTGATACATCACTCCTAATCCACCCTAAATGATTTGGTGACAGTGAAGCCCAGCAGTAAGCAGGGGCATGAGCTGAACAATTAAATGGAAAGGTAAGGCTTCTGTTTATTATGTATATTTTAACAATTAAGAGGGATTTAGGGTTAGGTTTAAAGTTAGCTTAGCCAGTGCCTGAAGATTCAGATTATGTAATTTGTGATGATTTTTTTGACCTTCAAAAACAAGGGTGATGTGCAGATGCAGTAACTGCAGAGGGATAAAGCTGATGAGCCATACCATGAAACTATGGGAAAGAGTTGTTGAAGCTCAGTTAAGAAGAGAGGTAACAATCAGAGAGCAACAGTATGGCTTCATGCCAAGAAAGAGCACTGCAGATATGATGTTTGCTTTGACAGTGTTGATGGAGAAGTATAAAGAAGGTCAGAGGGAGTTGACCAAGAGAAGAACTGTGGTACTGTATGAGGAAGTCAGGAGTAGCAGAGAAGTAGGTGAGGGTATGTATGTATGTATGAGGACAGCGAGACAGTGGTGAGGTGTGCAGTAGGACTGACAGATGGATTCAAGGTGGGGGTGGGATTACATCAGGGATCGACTCCGAGTCCCTTCTTGTTTGCGATGGTGATGAACAGGTTGACTGATGAGGTCTCCGTGGACTTTGATGGTGGATGAGAGCCTGGGGAGGTGGAGGTACTGTAAAGAAGAGGAATGGAAGTCAGTAGAAGCAAGACAGAATACATGTGTGAGAATGAGAGGGAGATAGGTGAAAACATGCAAGGAGTAGAGACAGTGAAGGTCGAGGAGTTTATATACCTGGGGTCAACCATCCAAAGCAACGGACAGTGCACAAGAGAGGTGAAGAAGAGACTACAGGCAGGGTGGAGTGGATGTAGATGAGTATCAGGAGTGATTTGTGACAGAAGGATAGCAGCAAGAGTGAAAGGGAAGGTTTACAAGACGGTAGTGAGACCTGCTATGTTGTATGGTTTAGAGACAGTGGCACCAAAAAAAGACAGGAGGTCAAGCTGGAAGTGACAGAGCTGAAGATTTTCATTGGGAGGTTTCACTGGGAATGACCAGGATGGACACGATTAGAAATGAGTATATCAGAGGGACAGCTCAGGCTGAGATGGTTTGAACATGTGCAGAGGAGGGATAGTGGTATATCGGACAAATGATGTGTAATATGGAGCTCCCAGGGAAGAGGACAAGAGGAAGACCACAGAGAAGATTCATGGATGTAGTGAAGAAGGATATAGATGTCAATAGATGAATCCTGTGCAATAGTGTTTTTATGTTCAATAAGGTTTTATTTATTATATTGAATGACTGTGTTCTACCTCTCTTTTTATGTATTATTTTTTGTAATTATATTTATACTTTTTCTTTTGACACCACAGGGACTGCACTTAATTTTGTCGTACCTGTTACAATGACAATAAAGAGATTCTGATTCTGATTCTGATTCTGACATGCAAAGGGATGGTGTAACAGAGGAGGATGTTAGGGATAGGGTGAGATGGAGGCAGATGATCCACTGTGGCAACCCCTAATGGGAGCAAGAAGAAGAAGAAGACAACATAGCTGGCAATATATACTTTTAATTATACATGAGCTCCATTTGGCTGCTTCAGTTTTTGCTGTTGTGCACAATCAAGCTGCCATGGCTGGTTGGGACACTGGAAAAGAAAATCAGGGTTTTTTTTCCACCTTGACAAGTCAAAATAATATTATACAGTTTACACATCTGCCAAAAGGGAAAATTTTCATTGTGGAACTATAGATAAGCTGTTAAAAAAATACAGATAATTGTGACAAGTGTTGCAGTTCCCCTTAACTGTCAAGGCTCTCATCATCTTGTTCTCTAAATCTAGTCCTCTACCTGTTCAGCCCTACACAGCAGTCACACAATGCTGGCATCAAGCTGAGTACTTCACCATAGACTGTGCATGAAAGATGGACTTGGCTACTGCCATGTCACTCGTAGGCTTGTGAACTCCTTTAGCATTATGGCCATCACATCTTGTTTTTCTGGAGTCTGACGTGACCATATTTGAATGAGAGAGCGGTGCTAAGTTATCAGCTAACACTAGCAAGGTGCATCAACAGACTGTAATGGGGGAATCACACAGAGACATATACTTTTTTATTTGTTAATTGGTGTTAACAAACAAAATGATACTGGAATTAATTCACCAAACCTGGAGCACAGTTAAATGTACTATTATATTATTTGCTCCAGAAGGCATCGACATCACAAACACGGCCAAGAGGTCCAGGTAAGTGACATGAATTAGCAGAGTTGCCACCCAGTCAGCACTCACCTGGAAATAAAAGCAGGCAAACCCCTAATAATGAATTATTTGTACCCTAATACATTTTTAAACAAGTGAAATATAAATTATTCACCCCATTGTTTTATTTAATTGTTATATTATTTTTTTATTTTATTTTTACCAGGCTGTAAACATGTTTATTTCTGCTATGAAATTGGGCATGTTTACATGAGAGACTATGGGGACTGACTCGCTTTTGGAGCCAATCTCAAGCGGACATTCAAAGATCTGCAGTTTTTGGCACTTTCAAACTGACTGTTCCATTTTTCAGCCCCTGGAGATTGCTGCTTAATGAAGACCAAAACTGAAAGAAAAGTGAATATTTAGCTTACATAAACACAAATTTGAGTGAATGCCAAAGTCACTCCCTGCTTGGATACAGATGCACAATATGGACAAAAGTACTGGAACAACTACAGCAGCTGATAGGCCCATCCCATGAAGCTCCTGATGCACAGTTTTTGTGCTGATCTTAACGCCAGAGGAGGTTTGCAGCTCTGCAGTTACTGAATCAGCAGAGCGCTGGCGACTTTTATGGACTCAGCACTCGGCAACCCCGCTCTGTGATTTCATGTGGTCTGCCACTTCCAGGCTAAATGTTTCCACTTAGCGATGACAGTTGATCACTGAATATCTTTGATTGAATTTAGTGAGCCCTTTAGAACGACTCATTCTTTCACAAATGTTTGTAAAGGCAGACTGCATAACTGGGTGCTTGATTTTATAAACCTGTGACACCTGAATTCAAAAATTCAGTTCAATTAAATTTTATTTATACAGCAACAAATCACAGCAAAAGTTGCCTCAAGGTGCTTTATATTGTAAGGTAAAGACCCTACAAGCATACAGAAAAACCTCAACAATCAGACGCAAGCACTTAGCAACAGTGGGAAGGAAAAACTCCCTTTTAACAGGAAGAAACCTCTGGCAAAACCAGGCTCAGGGAGGGGCAGCCATCTGTTGTGACCAGTTGGGGGTGAGGGGAGGGAAACAGGACAAAAGACACACTGTGGAAGAGAGCCAGACATTATTAATAACTAATGATTAAATGCAAAGTGGTGTAAAAACACGTAGTGAGTGAAAAGAGGTGAGAGAAAGAGGAAACACTCATCATGGGAAGTCCCCAGCAGCCCAAGCATATTGCAGCGTAACTAAAGGAGGTTTCGGGATCACCTGATCCAGCCCTAACTATAAGCTTTATCAAAAAGGAATGTTTTAAGCCTAATCTTAAAAGTAGAGAGGGTGTCTGTCTCCCGAATCCAAACTGGGAGCTTGTTCCACAGAAGAGGGGCCTGAAAGCTGAAGGCTCTGCCTCCCATTCTACTTTTGAACACCCAAGGAAATTAATTAAGATTAAGAATAATTAAGACTTCCAAGGTTAAGAAATGTGGCCCAATACTTTTGACTGTGTGTTCTCATCTCCTTTTTGTGTGACTGATAATGAAAGGATTAAAATAATCAGTGTGTGTACGAGTGAGTAGTGGTTTCAGTGTGTAGGAGTGCGATAGCTCAAATGGACAAAAGTCTTATAGTCTTAAAGGGCAAGGCAGGCAGAGAGGACTGAGCCAGTTGGAGCAGCTGCCCTGGAGATGTCTCAGATGATAATCATCCGCACTAATGTTGTTGACTCAGACTTTCAGGGCTTGGCAGGAAAAGTGTGCAACCACAAGCCAGTTTGGAGAGCAAACAGCGCATCATATCACACAATTTCTACTCTCCACTGAAAGAACTCATATAATACACATGGTATGTGTTTTGTATCATTTTGATAAAGTTGCATTTGTAAAATTACAAGTGAAACGAAAACGAAAATAAATTAACAGGATTCACATTTTGGACGGAAACACTGTGAGGAGGCTCCTGTTTTTGGATTTTCTATTAATATAATAAACTTTCTGAAAGTTCAGACTCTGTATGGGATTGAAATCCCTAACACAGAACTTGCTAAAGATGGCCACGCTGCTGCCGCTTCACACCTGGTTATGCTGAGGTTGATTCACTGGTAGTGCACCTGGTTTGTTTTTAATGAAAGCATTTTTATGAATGCAGTTCTGTTTGCGGTGCAGTGAGTGAGTGCAGGGAGGTCTGATTACACCAGCAAATATGTCAGCACTGAGACAGGAACACATCATGGAAAGCGTCAGAAACACATCATCCGATGGCTTCTGAATTTGTGTGTGTGTGTGTGTGTGTGTGTGTGTGTATGTATGTGTGTGTGTATGTGTGTGTTGCACTTGGATTAGTCATGCGATGGGGACATGAATCTGTAGACACAGTCACATTGCGGGAACTCTTTT
>VUQS01029770.1:0-11916 GCA_015108495.1 Heterochromis multidens | reverse complement strand
ATTGTGACTTTATGTGTAATTGAGTGGTGTGTGTGTGTGTGTGTGTGTGTGTGTGTGTGTGTGTGTGTGTGTGTGTGTATGTATGTGTGTGTGTATGTGTGTGTTGCACTTGGATTAGTCATGCGATGGGGACATGAATCTGTAGACACAGTCACATTGCGGGAACTCTTTTTACAATAAAATAAATAAATAATAATATCCCCATCACATAAGTGATGAAATTTCAACATAAAGAGGTTACAAGGTTGAGTTTAAGTTCAGATAAAGGGAAAGGTTAGGCAAGTATTGTAAATTTTTCTGTTTGTGTATCTGAATGATATCCAGGGGCAACAAAAAGCATGCGACAATGTCTGAAGAAAGGAGATAGAAAGAGGATGCTGATGAGTCACCAATATTGTTGGTATGTATGACAAAACACACCAGCCACCCAGTCATGTTGCTATCTGCCTATCTCACTTTCTCTCTGTATATCTCTATCTCTCTTGCAGCTGTCTCCCAGGACCACTACATGGGAAGGCAGCAAACTCCAGACTGATTCAATAGAAGAGTAATGTTATACAAGTGTTAAACACACGTTTTCAGACTGGTGAGGCACTGTCACCAAAGTACTGATGTGTCTTACTATGAAATGTAACCTTTGAGGTTTTTATTAAAAGTCTGTAAGTATTATGTCTAAATCTCTGATGGCTACAAGACATGTTTCTACAATAAAATGATATAATATACACAGCCTGAACTAGATTTGATAGCTCTAATTATCTGGTTGTCTTTCATTGTGGGCCAGGTTTACTTTCATACTGTGTAATGATAAAAAGTGTAATTCGGCTGATGTAACTGATACTTCCGAAACTCATTTACCACATACCCAAGTGCACATCAAGAACAGACAGGATGAGCAACTGATATCCTAAAAAAACAATGCAAATTTTGCATGTCACAAAAATAAAACGACAAGAACAAGAGAGCAATTATGCTACTGTAACTTTAAGAGTGCAATAATCAAGGCACTTAGACAATTGCTTAATGTTAATAGCACAAGTATACTGATAGAAATTAAAAACTGCATAAATGGGTAATGATGTGCAGAACAACGAATGCAGTGAGAGTACAAACAAAGCAAAAGTGGACTCTGAGTATTGTTCAGTAGGCAACATATTAAAAATATCATGTAACATGAGAGTGTAGTTCTTCCTGAATAACAAGTCGGGGTAAAATAAAGTGACCTGTGTTTTAAATTAGTTTTTTTGTGTTAAGTTTCCACTTAATATTTATTTAAATTGGCTTAATTATTTGTGACTTACAAGCCTTGTAGAGATTTAGGCCAAGAAGGTGGAAAATTCCTGTGTGTGGGTTTTTATGATTCATGAATTCATGATTCATAAGCAGTGGTTTTGGGTTTTTTTTTTTCACTACAGTGTGTTGGGTCCTTAAATACACTCACCAGTCACTTCACTAGGTGCACCTGTTCAACTGCACATTAATACAAATATCCAAGTAGTCAATCATGCATTTAGGCATGTAGACATGGTCAGGAGGACCTGGTGAAGTTAAAATCAAGTGTCAGAATGGGGAGGAAAGGTGATTTAAGTAACTTTGAATGTGGCGTGGTTGTTAGTGCTAGACTGGCTGGTATAAGTATTTCAGAAACTGAGTATCTACTGGGATTTTTCTGCACAACCATCTCTAGTGTTTACAGAGGATGGTCTGAAGAAGAGAAAATATCCAGTGAATGGCAGTTCTCTGAGTGAAATGCCTTGTTGATGCCAGAGGTCAGAGGAGAATGGACATACTGCTTTGAGCTGAAGCTGTTCTAAGCTGTCAGCCAACAACTGGAAGCTAAGGCTACAGTTCGCATGGGCTTCCCAAAATTGGACAGTAGGAGATTGTAAAAATGGTGCCTGGTCTAATAAGTCTTGATTTCTGCTGTGACATTTGGATGGTAGGGTTGCAATTTGGCATAAACATGAAAGCATGGATCACGAGCATGAGCAGCTCAGGCTGCTGATGGTGGTGTAACGGTGTGGGGGATATTTTCTTGACACACTTTGGGTCCCTTAGTACCAACTGAGCATCATTAAAAAGCCACAGTCTACCTGAGTATTGTTGCTGACCATGTCCATCCTTTCACGGCCACAGTGTACCCATCCCTTCCAGCAGGATAAGGTGCCATGTCACAAAGCTGAAATCATCTCAAACATGACAATGAGTTCACTGTACTCAAATGTTTTCCATAGTCACCAGATCTCAGTTCAACAGAGCACCTTTGGGATGGGTGTGGAGCCAAGAAATCTGAAGCAACTGTCTGTAACAGACTGACTGTATGTAAATACATGTCAGTACATGTCAATATGGACCAAAATATCTGAGGAATGTTTCCAGCACCTCTTTGAATTTATGGCACCAAGAATTAAGGAAGTTCTGACAGATAAAAGGGGTACAAAGAGGATTAGGCGTACCTAATAAAGCGGCTAGTGAGCTGTATAATGCACATTGCAGAAGATAGATAAATGATTGAAAAATCAATAATACGTTTTAAATGCTGATTTATGGTTGTACTTCCATAATGTTGGGACACTTAATGTTGCAACAAAGAGACAACCTGACTTGTCCCTTGTGTGAGGTAAGTTGATAGTGAAAAGATTGACATATCGGGGATTTTTTTTTCTTTCAAATACAACTCTTAACTGTTGTAAATATCTTAAATTGTGTCCCTGACAATTACCCCAATACTGCTAAAAACAAAAAAGTATTAAGAAACTGAAAATATACAAATATACATAAAAAATAATTTTAAAAAAATCGAAACTGAAATGAGCAAAACAAAAATTGCAAACTAAACAAAACTAATAAAAAAAATACAAAATTATAAGAACTGTATTTGGCATCACTACAAAGCATTGAAGGAAAATTAAAGAGATTTTTTTTAAAAAGGAATACTTGAAAAAAAATTATAAACATTTTAGCGCTAAAAAATGTATTGGAACAATCTCTGATTTTGCCTAGTTGATTTCATGGGAGTGAGCTGCTGTTGGCAGCATCTTACTCTGTATCTAAACTCAGCTGCATTTTGCTTCACACAGAGGAAGGAGGAAGCTGCAGGAATTCACCTGCTGTGAAGGCACTTTTAAATATTTCATCTTTTGTCATCTCCCACAGTCCCTGTAAGTGAAGGTGTCTGCCTTTATCAGCTTTATCACCGCTCGAACCCCTCTATTAACATATCTTCACAGCAGATGACTGGTATGATGATAGAGATGACGCTCATGCGAGGATAATGACTAACTCTTCCTCTTCTGTGCACTTAATCCTCATGGATTGTCTGTAATACTGGAGCATGAGAACGATAATTGCTACGTCAACGCCACCAGCAGCAGCACCCCCACAGCACCACCGCTTACTGTAGAGGAGGGAAACTGTGAGTGCAATACAAATTCAGTGAGGTGTCGGTGTTCACTACAGATCTGCGAGTTTGTGGGTGTGTGTTGTGTTTGTACTTTGTACAGTATTTGTGTGTGTGAGTGTGGATACTGTACAACAGCTACTGTGTAGGTGTTTTACAAAGCGTGTGTATTTTCTTGCCTGCTTCTATGTTAGAGAACAATTGCATACAAATGATCCTTTGTTCATTTGTATTTGTGTGAAAGAGCATCACAGACATTCCTTTGTTGTTTCATCTTTTTTCATCTCCAGGCTTCTTCAAATGGCCGTGCTTCCCTCAGCAACAACATAAACAACAACAACAACATCCTGTCACTAGTCCAATTAGATGTGAGACTGTGACAGTGTAAGATCTGGTATGCCTGGCACTTGGCGTCATTCACACTTTATTATATCATACACTGCAACTAATGAGACCACCTCGAGGGATGGGGCTGCATTCATAACTGTGAAGGAGTCACGTTTTCATTTCCTTCATCTGCCTCTGATCTGCAGTGGTCTGCTGTCTGTCCTCCTTGATGCATGTGGTGCTCTGTGCCTCCCTGACTCTGGTCAACAGGAAATGAGGAGGGGTGAATCACACTGGGTTTACTGCAGTGTCATCACCACACGTCTTACTGAAGGCTTTGTGACAAGACTTGATCTGGTTTCTAAGAAGTCGCCACCACTTCATACTGGATAAGCAAGTCGAGCAGTGACTTCTTATCACTTCTCTTTTTCTCATGTCTTTTTATATTACTTTGCCAGCTGGGGCTCTGAGTAAGAGTAAATGCAACATATTGTGGAAGAGTCTGACAGAGCACCTGCTATCATAGTTATTAAAGTAATGCTTACCATATTCTATTTACTGGGAAGTGTACATTCCAACCCCCACATTTAGTCCTGAGTTGTGGTTGGTGACCAATAGTATAAGACACCAGCAGCAGAAATGAGCTTCCTTCTAAGGATGCCTGGCCTTGCTCTTAGACATGGGTGAGGACCCCAGTCATTCCAGAGGGAGTCAAAACAAAAGCCATTTGAGGTGGTTTGGACATCGATATGTTATATATAGATATATTAGGTGTGTCCAACAAGCATCAAGATCCCGAAACAGGTCCAGAACACGTTGGAGAGATTATGTCTCTCTGGGCAGCTTTGCTTTGACTGCTGCTCCTGTAACCCAGACTTAAATAGGTAGCAGGAAATGTCCTATACTTGACATGTGCTAAGCGTCTGGTACTTAATGGGAATCCAAAGGGACATTTCTTAGATTGTTAGACATGAGCTTTAATGGTGTGTTCAAATAGAAACTGAACCAACTTTTCACCTTACGTCATTTATATGAATGTGCCACCTGAATCAGAAAATTAGCCAAAACATAGCACGTCAAGTTGATGTGCTATGTTTTGGCTAATTTTGGCTAATTTTCAACATGTGTACCAGCTGTACATGTTGAGTTTAATGAACAGATGTTTCCTCCCTGTCACTCCTTTTTCTTCTCATCTCTGTGTGGTTGCAAAGCAGACACATAAACCTTGCACATGCATAAATTTTTCACACAGCTCTCACACTTTCAGCTTATGCAGATGAATTCCTGCGTCAACACCATGCATCTACTCGCATTTGTCTGTTGAGCCTGCATGCTGATTTAAAAATGTTTCTGTCTCCATACACATGGTGTAAAGGACGCAGACCTGTCCATACATTTTTCCATCCAAAGAACACTTCATTAGGTAGTGTACCATAAAAAGTCTAGATGTCCATTTTTCCTATGTAAACAAAATGTTGTATAGTCTCCAAGTATAATGAAGCAAGCAAGTAAGCTCACACTGCACCGTACAGAAAACTGTACGGAAACAATTTTTAACAGAAATTAAACAATTATTTATATTTTTATTTATATATAAATTCAGTTTGTTAAACACATTTTTCAATAATTCAATAATAATCATTTCTGTGAATCCCTATGGGAAGAGTTGGGCTGTTCCAGTACATTCTTCATGTTGTGTCTGATTCCACAAACTTCCCATTCATAAAATCATCTTCATGAACTATTAACAAGGGTCATATCCAGATTATATCATTGATATGATCATATTATCAATATGTGTTTGCATTTGTGCTGACCAAGGCAAAGGCAAGGACTGAGTACATTAACATGTGCAACTTTTGTGCAAAGAATAGTATTCTTGTTTTGAAATGACTTTTTATTAGATTCATGATGGAACCTGAATGAAACCTAAACTGTACGTCACTCTTGTCAGATGTTTTGATCATGTTTAGCAGATATTTTGATCAAGGTTTAACAAGCACTTTTTGCTTTGGTAACAAGATGACTCAGATGACCCCCATATCTGACAAGGTTAAGCTCAAAAAGTAGGATCAAGGCTTGTTTTAGGGGGACATTTTTGTAAACAGGAAAAGGGGAAGATGAAACAAGATGTTATGCTGAGAGAGGAAGGAGTGCAAAATTGAAGTAGGGTTTTTAGTCCAGTGGGTGCACACTCAGAGCCAGGTAGTGATTTTGGAGGATCAGCTGAGTGGGTCACATCCTGTTGTATCAAGTCAATTTGGGGTTGGTCAGCCACTCTGCTATCAGTCCCCAACAGCCTGCCTCCTTCATCTGGTGTGACATCTGGAAAAGGAGTGACATACAAATGCAGCCTGTGTGTGAGTGCGTGGACATGCATGTGAGTGTTTTGACAAAAGAGTATGAGTCATAGCTTAATTATATCCTAAAGCTTCTTCTTTGTGTGTACTGCTTCTCCCTTTATTCTGTTTCTTTCACTGTTTCTCTCTCTCTTTCATTCTCTTTTTTATCTATCTAATTGGCTTAGTGTCTTTTTGTCTATCTGAATGTGTGTCAATGCCTACAGGCTTGTCACATTCACCACTTCTCTTTTTCTTCCTCCATCTGTCTCTCCCGCTTTCTTTTTTCATTGTATGTGTGTTTATGCCTGCAGGCTTCTGTCTCTTTCTCAATATGTGTGTGCCCCTGCAGGACTGAGTATGTTTCAGTGTGTCATGATGTGTGAATTAAATATGAGATGGGGCAATAAGTACATTCCATGGAAATGGTTGTCTGTTTTGATATATTTGGACAAGTAAACATTCAATCCTTTTTGGAACAGTGGCTAAAGATAAAAGTGGTATTCAGAAACCGGCATGGGCTCCTTTAGAAAAACATTCTTCTTGTAGGCATAATTGTCCACCAGTGTCAATTTTTATCTTTTCAGTGTGTTTCTATTCAGTGTGTTTTTAAATATCAGTTGTTTTGTGTGTGTATGTGTGTGTGTGAGTGTGTGTGTGTGTGGGTGGATAGGGTGTTGGTGGTGGAAAGTCAATATCTCATTAAAATTGATTTCTCAAATGACGTCATTATTCAGCTGTGACTTGATTTGAGGCGATCAGTCGCAGACAAAAGGCCTCTAGAATTAAAATGAGAGGCCAGGCTTTGATGCCTTACTGGACTTGTCATTACACTTGCTAGTATAAACTAAACGCCTGTGGGCAGGTGCACTACAGTGCTGTCATTGATGACTTTGCATCAAGCAAAGTGAAGCAGACAAAGGCAGCGGAGCGGCTGTCTGATGTTGGTTGGTGTTGAATGGCTGCAGGGCTGCAGCTGCTGGTGGTTTGAGTATTCATCATGTGACAGTCTCCAAAGAAAATTTACTCTCACTTTCAAGAAAATATGTATTTACCTTACTGATAAAACATGAAAATGAATGACACATTCATAATGGTTGGTGGCCTGAATTTCAAGAGATATGTTTACTTTTGTAATGTAGAACCAATCAAAATGTGGAACAATGGGGCAAGGGTGATAAGGGTTCCAAAAGCTGTGCAGTCCCAAATAAAAAAGGATACCTGGTCACCTTATAAGTGGTAGGCACATAAACAACTGTACACTGATCTTTCTAAAAGCCACCTTACAAAAAAAACCTATATAAGCATTGAGTAATCTTGTATTTACATCATCCTGCTATGGTCCTATTTCCTGAGTTTGTTGTGGTTTAAGTCATAATATGGAGAAAAGATGGACGCTACAAAGAATATGTGTTGTATTAGACATCAGTAGTTGTTCTAACAAATAAATATTGCTGACTTGTATAAAGATTACTTCTAATAAATACATTTTCTAACTAATGGTGTTCACTCGTGATATTCAGCATGTAAATTGGCTCCATTAATCAAAAGTTTTTGGAAATCAACCAGACTTTCACTTTCATTCATCATGTTGTTGTTCTGACTTGAGGGGGTGTTCATATAAATTCTCCCAGTGGGGAACTAATTATTTTTGAATAAATCAGACACCACATTGTTGCACTATTATTTTTTAATCAAAAAAGGTGAAGTGCAACCGCTTGAGTTGAATGACAATAACATAAGTGGGTCTGTCACTCAGTCCCTTTTTAGAAAGGAAGGAAGGAAAGAAGGAAGGAAGAAAGAAAGAAAGAAAGAAAGAAAGAAAGAAAGAAAGAAAGAAAGAAAGAATTACGGATATTAACTACTTTTGTACTCATTTTATTACCGTATACATATCACTAGCTTAGAGGTATCTGTGGTATGTAATGTGCTGAGATGTTTTCAGCCATCCACGTGTTTGTTTACAGCAAATTCTGGTGACCTATGAGCTATTTACTATGGTACGTAGTCAAGCAGCCAGTATGTTATTGTTATTATGTTTGATGTGTCTTTTGAAGTAAACATTTTTCATGCACAATAACAAGCAACATTGTGGCTGCAAAGAGTCCAAAAGGGCCTGTTTGTTTTTGTATGTGAAACTACTAATACTCATCCATCCATCCATTTACTACTGCTTATCTGGGTTCAGTTTGGGGCAGCTGTCTAAGAAGAGGGGCCAGACCTCCCTCTTCCACAAGCCACCACCTCCAGGGAGGGATACTAACCCAGTCAAGACACATGACATGATGTCCTTAGTCTGCCCAGGTAGATATTCGCAAAACACCTCACTTAGAAGCTATCCACGAGGCGTCTGCTTAACTGGTTCTTTTCAATGCAGAGGAGCAGTGGCTCCACCCTGAGCCCCTTCTGAATGGCCAAGCTTCTCACTCTGTCTCTAAAGCTTTGATTATACTTTCCACATGTAGCAAGTCTGATAGGGTCCACTTGTGTCCGAGGGAGCATGAGGGTGCTTGCCAATTTTTGTTTGACCATGCAGAATCATCAGCAGAGAATATACATTCCCAACTATGCATACGCCCCAGATGGTGGATTTCAAGTGGACTTCAAAGAAGTATAACAAGAATGACTACTCTGCTTTAGTTTCTCCAGCTGTCTTTGTTCATGTCCTCAACAGAGTATAATCAAGGCTTAAAGGTGAGCCTATACTCCCTTTCGAGAAAGCTCATTTCTGCCACTTGCATCTTATATATTTTTTTTGTAGCTACCCATAGCTCGTGGCCACAGGTTAAGGAAGGAACAAAATTGGACCAGTAAGGTGATGCTCAGGCCACTCCTCTCCACTACAGACCAGACCCACACATCACTGCAGATGTTACACCAATCTCTGTATCTCAGTGTCCCAGTCCATTCTTCCTTTAATCATGAACAAAATCTTGAGATACTTTAAGTCCTCCACTTGAAGAAGCAACTTATCCCCAAACTGGAGTAGGCTCTTCCCTTTTCAGGCTGAGAAACGTGGCTAATTCTCATTCCAGCCGCTTCACACTCTGCTGCAAACCACCCTAGTACAAGCTGGAAGTCACGACTTGATGAAATAAACAGAACCAAATCATCCACAAAAAGCAAAGACAATATCCCAAGACCACAAAACCAGAAACCTGCCAGTGCAATCATAATTATATGCTGTCACATGATAATATAATACTAATAGTAATAACAAAATACTATATGATGATATATATGATGATAATATATGAACATATCATAATATAAGCAATGTGTATAAGCAATATAAGCAATAATATAAGCAATTAGTATTCTGATCATAATAGAACATCTTTAAAAACTTTAATGCAAATGTTTGGCTTGTGTTTCAGATAGGGGTTTTCCATTTCTTCAACAAAACCTCCAATGTATTGTAAATGATCATATGCTGAGAGGGCACAAAGCACCCTTCTGAACCCAGTAGCACCTGTTGTCCGTCGCTCAGTTCATGTATTGACAGCGAGGCAGGAATCACATCCACATGTGTTTGAACACACACTGTTTCTCCTTCTTACTACTCTTGCACACTATATAACACAAACTCATACACACGACTGCAGAGTAGTTTGTACCACAGGTAAAGCAGAGAGTATGTTTAGTGGTATGTGATTCACTCTTCAGTGAAAAGGAGAATGCGTATGTGTGTGTGATTAAAGCCTCTCCTCCTTCTCTTCGCCCAACTCACACCACTGACTTAATGCTGCTTTTACACCTCTATACGCAAGAAGGAGCTCAAAATAACACCCCACCCTTCATCTTCCACTCCTTAAAGGCTGCCCAAGGCCTTGTGGGAGGTTGCAAAGCAGTGGTGGTGACGACTGTGACCTTAAGTGAGCTTCTCCAAGGAGAGGCTGAGATAACAAAATCATCTACCCAGCTGGAGGCAGCTACATCTAGGTTTGAGTCATCAAAAGGCCCAAGGGAGCGGGCTGGTCCCTTGGGGTGTCGGGCCAGATAGTCAGTGTTGCCAAAGACAGCACTGTACAGGAATGGCATCAGAATCTGAGGGTGTGTACTTTATACACACAGACTATACATTGAGTCATGGTGATGATGTTCATAGGTCTCACAACATCTGTGGTTTTTGTTTAAATCTCACTCAGCTTTGATCATCCAGATCTGGATACAAAAAGTGGTTTGTCTTAAAGGTTCATCTGCTGCCCCATGTCCCTTCATTCTCATCTGAGTCCAGATGTTTGAGTTTGTCCCTGTATGTCTCGCCTAGATATATTAAAGCTGTACTTTAGTTTTCCCCCTTGTTTGTTTAAATAATCTTTCCTGTTTCCACATCTTCAGGGTGAGGTTTCTTCTATTTTTTTTCCTTTTAATTTTTTAAGGGACCTTTTCTATAGATGAATAGAGGTCCTTTTTGAATGCTGAACCAACTTTAAAACCCCTTAAGGCCATTTTGTGATTTAGCATATGAAACTGAAATTGGTAATCACACACCAAGGATATATAGACAGTAAAAAGATAAAATCAATAAAGATCTAAACTCAATTTAAACTCAGTGGTATTATGTGTAAGTTTTGATACGCACACTATAAAACAATCCTCACGCTCTTGAAAACATGATTTAGGGTTAAATGTTAACACCGGGTCACGTGATCTTATTGTGACACATGACAAATCATAGTTAGCAAAAAACACAAACACGGGTGACTCACAGAGAAGACATGTGTATACACAACCGACATTGTATGAGCAGGTATTCGATGGTCACTCCTCTACCTTTCCCTTCATATGCCGACAAACTTCATTCAATACACGTGTCATGTCATACCTCTCTTTTCCACCCTACCTGTAATAAAGGTGTTACTGAGGCAAGTCTGACAGACATCACATGACATCAGAGACAAAATATTCTGGTGTGAATCTTATAATTTACACCTGATATTACATAAAAAAAACATTTTCTAACATGGAATATTTTTACTCTGTTAAAACATAGTGTGTAATATGACAAATTGACAACAACAGCAGCAACAGTAAAATGATTATAATGAATAGGCCATTGAAGTACTCATAGGAAAGAAAGGTATTTGCTAGAATCTCTGTTAATGGCACAAGGCTGTCATGGCTGAGTCACAGATCTCAGCCCTGCCTCTAAACAGCACTCCCCTGGCTTGTTATTTAAAGCGTCATCGTTTCTGCCTGCTGGGTATGAAAAAAAATACTTCATGTGAAACCAAATTACTTCAGTGTTTATCTAACAGGAGGTGTTGGCACATTATACATCCTCTTTCCTGATAACAGTCCCAAAAAGTTTGGTGACATGAAAAATGTGGAATTAAATTTGGGGAAATATGCATTTGCTGTCAGCTAGATAATGAGATTTGTTCTTCTTTGACATCTGTAGACTAAATTTATAGCCAGAGTCAGTTATATTAGCACAAAGACTTTGTGTAAAAAGCCAGCTTTAATTCAATTCAATTCAATTTTATTTATATAGCGCCAAATCACAACAAAAGTCGCCTCAAGGCGCTTTATATTGTAGGGTAAAGACCCTACAATAACACAGAGAAACCCCAACAATCAAACGACCCCCTATGAGCAAGCACTTGGCAACAGTGGGAAGGAAAAACTCCCTTTTAACAGGAAGAAACCTCCGGCGGAACCAGGCTCAGGGAGGGGCAGCCATCCGCCGCGACCGGTTGGGGGTGAAGGGAGAAGGACATGCTGTGGAAGAGAGCAAGAGATTAATAATAGCTCATTAAATGCAGAGAGGTGTAAAAACACGGTGAGAGAAAGAGAAATACTCAGTGCATCATGGGAAACCCCCAGCAGCCTAAGCCTATTGCAGCA
>VUQS01029762.1:0-37846 GCA_015108495.1 Heterochromis multidens | reverse complement strand
TCTGTATTATTGTAGGGTCTTTACCTTACAATATAAAGCGCCTTGAGGCGACTGTTGTTGTGATTTGGCACTATATAAATAAAACTGAATTGAATTGAATGTTTGGAGATCCTTTTCAGTTTTCTGATGTTTTCTGAGTCATATTGAAAATACTCATAAAAGCAGGACGGCTGCAGGGTGGCTTGGGTGGGAAAAGGTCATTTATTTGACAGCTTTCTGGTTTATTTTGTCACACTCTGTGGAACTACCAAACTTCTGTCCTCTTATCTGTTTGCTGTAACTCCACCCGCCCACAGCTGCATCTGTGTACTCATCAAACAAACCCTTTCACTCTCTGTCCAGCTCATGGGGAATGAGTTTATTCAAGCCATCCAGCCAGTCTTGAAGGAGCGCTGGACTTCAGACCTCGAGGAAGCCTGGAAGGTAAACAGATCCAATGTTTATTGTTCCTTCAGAGCAGGCAGAGGAAAATTAACCTCATAATATAGAAAATGATCAAACATGTGACTTATTGCTTTGTTATGTAACTGCCTTTATTTAAGAACCTGAACATCTAAACAACCAGACATGAGGAGAAACAGATTTTAACACTGTTGAAGCCTGAAGCTGAGGATGGGTTCAATAAAAACTGCAAATCAGAACCAAGAGTCTTTTTAAGGCCACCTTCTTTAAAAGCTTGTTTTCTTCCTGTTTTTTTCCTTCCCACTGTCGCCAAGTGCTTGCTCATAGGGGATCGTCTGATTGTTGGGGTTTTCTCTCTATTATTGTAGGGTCTTTACCTTACAATATAAAGCACCCTGAGGCGACTGTTGTTGTGATTTGGTGCTATATAAATAAAACTGAATTGAACTGAATTGCATTGAATACCTAGATACCAAAACTTGATGCACCTGAAGAGCATTTTTTTTGCACTTAGATATTAGCCTCAAACTTGAGACACATGTTTGGTAGTTTTCACTAAGCTTATGCATTTAAGTGCATCAGGCTACACCTCTGGGTGGCACCACATATGCAATAAGTTTATACCTCATTGTTGACTGCATGGATTAGTGCAACTTTGCACAATCTGGGGTCCTGGCTCGCAGTTGAAGCATTAAATCTGTTAATGATTGCTTTCACACATTTTGCAATCTCAGAGTTACAAAAAAGTCCTTGAGAGATCCACTAATGTGTGACAAAATGTTTCCCATTACACATGAAACTCCATGAATGATAACATTACGTACATTTTCTGACTGTTGTGAGGCTTTTGAGTTTAAATAAACAGAAGAAATACCATAGTTCTGCATATATGATATGTCTGGCAAACCAAGTTTTTGCGGAGGGAAAGTCATTTTCACTTCTCTGGTGATGCAAAGGTCTAGGGTTTGAAAGTCCTAGTTGTTAACAGTATAGTAATTCAAGCATGTGGTATGTCTTCAACTGCCCTTAGAGGTCGACAGCAGTTCAAATGCTCACAGTCTGACTGGACCTTAAGCTTCACTTCTTGCCGCTATATTAATGTTATTCATACTGTTTTGCTATTCTTTTCATTCAAGAATTCTTGTAAGTCATGTACAGTGCAAAATCAGAACAGTGATGCATATGCATTGCATATACATCACTGTTCTGATTTTATTTATTTATTTCACACCTACATTTCCTGTAACACGCCTATTTTTATATATATATATTTGTGTGTGTGTGTGTAGATATTGCAGCATGTTCTTCCTTTTTGAACATTCATTACCGTGTCAAAGCAATTTGATGCATAATATCATACTCAAGCATGACCAGGCATGAAAATAACCTTAATCTGAAACTAATCAGAGTCATCTCAGTGCGAGGGATCACTGTGTAGCCGAGGATTCATGCAGGAGATCACAGTGTGCAGCAACACAAATACAATATGGATTAATTCTAATCCTGGTCTAACTGTAAAAGCTTCCACCACTGAGCCCCTGCTACCTATCATCTCCTGTCTTACCTGCTGGCCTTGATGCGTATCCAGCGGTTGGTGTCCACACGCACAGAAGAGCGCAGCACCACAGGCTTGGAGCCCAGGTCATAAGTCATTTGGACATGCCCGTCTACAATTGCTAGGGCAATGTAGTCTGAGCGCTCCACGCCCTTCCCACTCCACAGCACCAGACCCTGGGTCGCCTCAGTCCGGATGCTCAGTTCAAATTTGTTCACCAGCAGAGCCTTCTCACTAGATGGACAGAAAATGCACAAGTTAGTTCTTTTTTTGTCTGCTGCATCGAGATCTTTGGCATAGCTATGGATATTGTATATAGGAAGCAGGGGGGCCTGTGCTGTTGTCTCAAAGATGCATTACCTGTGATTCAGTGATGGCATTTGGTTCTACTTACATATTTAGGAAGAAAACTTTGAAGCTTTAACTCTGCAATCACACGCTAACAGAGTTACAGGGATTTTGAAGGAAAATCAGGATGCTGGGTGAGTAGCAGGGGGCTGTTTTGCTATTAGCTTTTCTACATCCTACTGAGCCTGAACTGCACTACTGCCTACTGCTTCCTTTGTTGCTTTGTGCATTGCTCTCTGTGTGTGTTGTTTAGGCAGCTGTTTGATCTCCCGTCTCTTGACTGCTACAGCTGCCAGGGTGATTTGGATGGAGAGACTAGGAGACTTCCCTTCTATCCTTAAGAGGCACTGTAAGCCACTGTCACTGCTGTGTGAGAAAAGTACACAGAGCAATATGCCTCTGCTGAATGTGTGCACACACAGACACCATCACAAATCCATGTCTGCATACAAATGCACAAACAAAGGTCCTCTGTGAGTCCACCAGTTACAGTAGACATCCAGACAATCATACCTTCAGTTTTTATTCATCAATCAGTCTCTGCACAATTGTCAGCACATCAGCAAAATGGAACTACTTCCAACTTCTTCAAAGGGTATTTAAACACAAAGACAGAGACAAGGTGAGGGCACGTACGACAAAGAACCAACAACACATGGATTAAATTAAAAAAAAAACCCACCAACACAGAGCTGGAGACACAGATTAGACAAGACAGACAACAAGACAAAGGAGTCAGCATAGCAAACAGGGAAGCACATGGGAGTACAAACAGGACAGGAAATGGGAGGGAATAAAGAGACACTGAGTATGACACTTCTCCTTAACCTCGAGGAGACTTTCTTCATTTTTTTCTGGGTATCTTCCATTAAATAATGGGTAAAAGAAGCAATAAGATGATATTTAACTTTGGAAGAAAGGTAATTTTGACAACTCATGCCAAAAATGATGCTGCAGCAGAAGCAGGGGGGAAAAAAATCCAGAGTCAAGTATGATTTTCTTTAAAAAAAAAAACATGCTCAGGTTAGAAACGTCGACCCCCTTGATTAACCAAAACTGCTGAGGTAAACAGGAACACACACACACACAAAAAAGTATGATTTTATTTTTTTTTCTCCAGGAGAGAAAAAAAACTAACAAAAATATAGCTTAGTGAACCTTCTCCTGGCAAACCCTCAAAGTGTTTACAGGGCCCAATAAATCTCCACTGGAGCGGATTGTCAGTGATAAGGTCAAGGTTATTAAAAGTGCTGAATATATCATGAATAAAACAACGGCGGCGCACAGCGCTCTAGATCTCATATACACCACCGACTTCATAGATTTCTGCTGTGATGCTGTTTCTTTTTGGAAATGGAAGAGTTTTATCTTAGATTTTTTTCAAAGCTGAAAAGGCCTCTCAGAGTGTGGACCTCCATTTCAACTCTAGGTGGCAGTAGTGCTCAGAATAACAAAAAGCCATGTGGGAGGACAGCTATTGCAAATAGGCTGCAGCTCTGGTTGGATTTGTGCTGTTATCAGAGCTCTTAACTTTTTCAGAATTTATTGAAGCATATGCAGAGGCTCTTTGCCATTCGTATTGGTAACTCTATCTCAGTAATGGAAAGAGTGTTGTCTCTGCGGAGGAGGATTTAGCCCTGTGAGAGGTCGAGGAGGGGTTGTCTGGAGGGAAGGGGAGGAATGAGGAGGCGATACGCAAGCCGGTAGCACCAAAGTTTGAAAGCTTTGAGAGACTCACCTCTGGTCGGATGGGTTCTCCAGAGACTCAGGACTTAAGGGAGCAGGGGGAGAAAGTCAACGGCATGCAGTGTAAGCGCAAGGGGCCACAAGGACAAAGGGGGGGAGGGAAGGGAGGAGGTCTAGTTTAGGCCTGCAGCTGCAAAAAGCATAACTTATCTGCTCTACTACAATATCGACCACGTCGAGTCGATAACAACTGTTGTGTGATCATAGGAAGAGTGTAGCTTAGCCTTGATAACACCACAACCATAAGAAGGTTCTCAAGGGAACCGCTGAGATTAAGATAGATGACTAACTCTTCAAAATGCCTTGGGATCAAGCATTTTTTAAAAAGTGAAACATCAAGATTAAGCACATTCATGGTCAGTGTCCACAGAGGTCCAAAGCCTGCTTTAAGTCAGCGTCCAATTATTGACCAGCTCCTTTATATTTATGGCTCTGCACGCTACAGTGCTGCGCCAATTATCTTCTGTCTAGAGATGAAAGCAGTGAATGAGAAAAATTGGGCAATTGCCCAAAAATGGGGTCAAGCACGTATCAGTTGAGAGTCATGGCCAGATATGATTTGTCACTGAAATAATGGAGCTTGAGCGAAATCGACCTGAGCTTCCAGATATGGAGGAGGACGAGTGATCAAAAGGGTGCTGTAAATAGTAACAAAAACATTAACCTGAGGTTAAAGTCTGACATTTTGGCCTTAGCAGCACTTAATGGCTGAGAAATGTATTCATTCCCTTTACAAGATCAAATCACACTGAATTGATTGTGTCCCTTTAGAGTGCTGCACCAAGGGCCTGGTATGCGTAGATTCACCCTCATTGTGGCTCTTAGTAAATGTGACATCCATTAAACTTTTGACAGTCTGGCTTCAAGGACCACTGTCCCCTCCTGCTAAGTGAGATTGATGCCCGTGGCTACACACTGAGGAGAGAGATCTCAATTGGAGGTCTAATCTACAAAGGGAGACAAATCTGTGATTAACATGTCACAGCCTTTCTGTACAGCCGACTCTGTAATTATTCACAATTACAGTTAGAGATCTGGCAAAAACGAAATGACAGAAGCCCTGGCATGGAGTGGAACTCTGGGCTGAATCCAGTCGGCTTAATTTGAGCTGAATTCTGCTTCAGCGCTTTGTGGGACTTTTTAAAAAGAGGTTACTTACCGAGCTAATGAGCAGGAAGAAAAATCCTTAATAACTAAGTCATGACTGAGGGTTTTCCCGTGAACAAACTCCACAGGCACCAGAATCTAGGTTAAGGGGTATTTAGTATATCCTCCTCTTGTAGTTTTCGAGGGGTCTCATTCATTTCTCACGTAACGCTTAATGCCATTCAGCATAAAGTGCGTGGCAATTCATTTTGTTTATGAACGAGCTACCACCATGCATAAAATATTGCACATTCTCAGTACAGCAATTCATTTTCTCGGAGGGCTGTGCACAATGCTTATCATGCAAACATTCATGCTTCCCTTTGCACTAGAAAAAAAAAAAAGAGACAGGAGCTAATGACACTGCATGATGTATTAAAAATAAGGAAATCTGTCAAATGAAATTATGGATATGGACCTTGGATGTGAAATCTGACTTTAACGGTTAAGATGATTTCTGTGTGGATATTAGGACGGGAAACTGAATGTGCTTTAATCTCTGCGGTTGGGTTATCAAACATGGATTTTTTTGTTTTTTACTGCTGTTAGTTGGGCTAGATTTGAAACTTGGGTAAATACCCAGTGTTAAAGTCTACTTACTCTGGGATCTCATTGGTCAGTTGGCTTGAGTGAAAAGGAAAGACAGCGAAGGACATTTACATGAGACAAAGACACGTGTAGACAAAGACAAGTGAGGTCAGGACAAGGGACGAGCAACTGGAATGCTGATGCCATCAACAAGCAGCAAAGACACATCAAAAGGCACACGCACATGTGACAGAATTCTCCAACCAGTTGTTTATGAGTGAGTGTGAGTTATGAGCATCCACGGCAGCGTGATGATCTGCACGCCATGGCCCGGTTTTCACACCTCTGAGTGTTTGTGTGAGGAGCTGCGAGTCGAAGATATAGAGCCGTATGTTTGATGTCTTTTCAGGCTCATCACATAAACATTTTTGTTTATGCCAACCTGGAGGCACTCTCTTGCCAACCTTGTAGATGGATGGAAGAGTAAAAACGTCTCATCAGCTGCCTGAAGGGAGTGGATTTCTTGTTTTTTTATACAACAGCTCCAGAAATCATTTTCCAATTACATCATCGGCTTTCTTTCCCCATTACAGGGTGTTAAAAATTGCAGCCAACACATTTTTGAAAGTCCGTGTGATGAAAAACAGTCATCCACACAATCAAAATAGGATGAGAAGTTTAATCATGTGTGTGCTTATTGTCCAGCGTCAGTGTGAGCTACGGGGTAGACCACAGAGCGAACTGAGTGTGCTCAAGGCAACACTGTGATTGTTAACTGTCTCACTAATTAGTGAAATCCTGTCAAAAGCGTAGCAGAACTGCCACAGACAGGGGCGATGAGCTATTAGCCAAGCGCCTAGTTCACCCTAAAGCCCCAGCACTGATGATATCATCAACACTGTCATCACAGCTTACCAAGGGAGGAGATGGAGGAGGGAGGGGTTATTTGGCTAATAGCTACTACAATGGAGATGGTAGATGATGCTGAACGGACTGTACTCCTCCTTACCTCCTGGTAACAGCGTTGTGGTACTCGATGAACGTCCGTCCGTCAAAGGCGATGGCCTCAGTCTCGCCAGCAGACTTCTCATAGATGGCTGCGAAGGACAGGGGCGGGGTGAGGAATGTTCAGAGGATGAGATCACACCAATCAATAAAGGTTCAGTTATCAGAGCTGAAGGCAATGAAGTGTGACCACATGGGGTAGGTGGTTGGGTGGGGGAACGCTGGTGCATTTGTAGTTTTAATTAAGGTGAAAGGGACAACCACACGCCCAAGGTTAATGGCAAAAGCAGCGACTGAGTATGTAAGACAGATCGGGCCAGAGTGAGTACATGTCTGGCAGAGTATCGTGAAGATGATGAAAGGAATGCGCAACCCTTTCCTTTCATAAATATTCAGTTGACACAGTTCATCATTTTCGTAAGTGCTGCATTAGTTTGAAATCGATACGTAATGACACTGACATAAAAGAGACATCACATGTCTAATATTGGCATTATTACCTCGCACAGGCAGAGCACAATGGAAATAAAGGTCTTACGAGCAGAAAAAATTCAGACTCATATCTTACCCTCCATAGAGGCAAGCCAAGAACAAGCTGTGTTACATGAAGCATCACTGATTTCAGTCCCACTCATACTATGCTTTAAAAGCAGCCAAAATGCTATGCTTCGGGAGTGAAACCAGATAATCTTGGATGAGGAAATAGAACAATTTGTATGGTTACAATGATTCATTGAAGCCGCACACTAGCATGATAAGGTGATCTCAACCCAGCAAGTATTGTTAGCCACTGGCTTACACAAAGAGCAATCATACTGATCCTTAAAATAGGGGTAGGAAATGTGTTTAAGCACTGAGATTTTCTCTGGTTCATTGACTTGGATTAGGATAAAGCCAAATGTAATGTGTGTGCTAGGGCAGACAACGAAAGATGGCAGCGATACTCACTGTTCTGGCAGTGCGCCCCTGAGAAACCACTGAGGCAAACGCACTCGTAGGTGTCCAGTTGAGGGTTGCAGCGGCCACCGTTGTGACAGGGCTCCTGGGAGCAGGGGTGAGCCTGGAACATGGCTACGCTGCTGGAGCGCAAGGCATTCTCCTCCCTGAGAATGGGCGTACCCATCAGAATGATCTAGAAGCAGTACACATAGGTGTCAACAAGCATTATCTCAGTCTGAGTTCGAAGACGTTTACGAAACAAAAAGCCTGCATTTAGGCAAGGACTCAGAAAATTGGGCAATTACCACACAATGATGTTCTTACTAATATGGTAGTGGCTGCATATTTTGAAAAGCACTGAGAGGAAATTGGATCTAACCCATACTGGGGAGTAATATTTGGGATATCTGAGATAGTAAATCACTAGAGTACCCCTTTAAAGCTTAAGTATTTCTCCTGAAGTCAAATATTCATTGCTGAACTAAAGTTTGGAAAACATCAACACTGTGGTTTGATTGTACTTAATTGTGACCTGGCAAAAAACAAGCCCACAAATGTAATCGTATTTTTTTTCAGATGTTGCTGAATCCTGTTTGGAGCAAAGAAATATATGATATCACCCTTCTCCAACTAAGCCACACCTATTTCACACCAAAGCTCAGACAAAACAGTAATGTGTTGTCTGATATAAAAAAAAAAAACTGCCCTAAAGTGTGTGTGTGTGTGTTTACGTAGGTGTCTTCTGTGCTCATTTAGTTATCTTACTGAGAAAATCTTGTTTGTCTTTATGTTGACCTTTAATAAAGAACATGACATACTGTACATAATGTGCAGTAAATATATACTACATTATTCATTGGGGCTAGCTTTACAGCAGTGTGTGTCAATTAGAATGTCTAGCTTTTTCAACGTGTCTGCAACATTTGGAGGCAAATCAACAGAATTTTATAAACACTTCTAATTTACGATTTTTAAAGACTTGCATTTATGTAATACTCTCAGTGACCTTGCTTTGAAGTGCTGCATTTACAATATAATTCTTGTCATGCTTGTATGCCTATTACCTCTGATAAGTCGTTTAAGGTATTAAAATTATCTGATTAAATTCTTGCCTCCTTAGCACACCACTTGAAGATTATCATTTACCACTCTTGATTGTTATCCAAAGGAACACATCCATGAAGGGCTTTGTGTTTTCTGCTGAATGATCCTTAAATCTAATTATGGCAACACATCCTAAGAGTAAATAAATGCGAACAGTGAGGCTGTAGATTCAGTTTAACATGCACCTCTAAAGATGAATTCCCCACTGCCACAGACTGAAAATTGCCTCAGAAAATTACAACACGCATGTTAAACAGTACACCAGATTTAGAATACTTCCTCATAATTAATTATTCCCTACAGGCCAAGCAAGACAAACGCCACATTTAGCTTTTGATTTACTCGAAACTGTCAAGGGAAAGTTTGCAGAGGATAACTAATGACAAGTTTGCGCAAACAGTAACATCAAGCCTTTGTTCTACCAAGTTATTTTTGGCACTCCGAGATGAGATTTTTGCTGGAAAGTGGAGAAAAAAAAAACGGGAAAGTTGTCAGGGAAAGATCTGAGAACAGCAAAATGGAGAGACTTCAAAATGTGCATTCTATTATTAGTGCATACTAATCCAAATGAGCACAGCCACTGTCCATCACAGAGGGAGCTTATAATGGAAAATTACTAATATGAGGGCTTATAGTAGGACAGCTGGACAGCAAATAACTTATCATTTGACTTTGCTGCTGTATGTCTAAGGTCTGAAGTCATTAAAATAACATAGAATCAAAAGCCAAGCTAATGACACAGTACTTCTTTTAGAAAAAACACATGTATAAATTTACCTTTTGGACTGTCCCCTTGAAGCCCTCTGTTAGTGCAGCAGCTCTTGCTAGTCGGCTGTAATCGGGAGCTCCACCAACAAAAAGAGACTCTTTCAGGTTAAGATCTACGTGCTGGTTCTGATGAGAAAGGACACAGACACGTTTCAGCTGGTGAGCCACAGATGCCCAAACTTATAAAAAAAGCTCTACATCTACCTTTGGATATCTATGTCCAACTGAATCGATTCTGTAATCCATCATCAACTTTTCTCTGGAGTTTTTCTAATCAGAACATACTGGTTTATACTTTTACTGTAGTCAAGTGAGCCAGGAAATAAGTTGCATCCTTTTACCCAAGATTAATACACATATACCACATTTACAGACATGTCACAAATGTCCCATAAAAAAAAGATTTAATATTGTAGCCAGCAGAGGCTTTAACTGCGCTTCCTTGCCATCCTTCCACGCCAATACACTTGATACATTACAACATAATTGATTTCTGTGTCTCTCAGAGAGAGTGGTCAATTATCCTCTATCTGTGCGACATAAAAAGAGACTACAAAGGAAAATCAGAGGCAGGCTGGGCTTCAGATATGGATGGTTCTTTACAGACATCTCTAATGAATGGCTGATTATAAGCACCGACCTTTCAAACAGTTGAGTGTGGAGACACATTAATTGCAATTCATTTGTGCAGCAGACGGCTATGAAATTCGATTCTTTCCACCGAACCTTTGGAACAATTGCTTTGCATTAGCAAGGTGTCTCTTTCCTACTTTTGCATGGGAGAACTGGCCCACTTCAGAAGGAAGGAATTAATGATCTTTATTTTATGTAGGGCAGTAATTGCCAGAGGGTTAAAGTGGAGTTAATTGCTGTAAAAATGATGGAAGGGGCCAAATAAACTGGCTTTGTACAGGCAAGCTGGTATCAGCCTGGCTTTTATTTAGGATGGGCTTTGGAGTGCAGGAGGCAGTGGTGCTTGGCTGAAGCCCGGGGTTGTGTCACTGCACCTTGAGCCGCTTCCAGCAGAGATAGAGCAGGGACTTTGGCCAAAGCTGCTGGACCCAGTTGTGGCTGGTGCCTCTAGGCTTTGCCAAAAGTTGTCACCAAACTGTAGGGCAAAGTTGGCCACCTCAGGCTCTTTATGCAGACATTACTGCTCTGCAACACTCATCTACTCTGCAGGTAAAGTTACAGAAGCATACTGAACCTTCACTGGGATCTTACCCCTTCATAATGTGGTACTCTGGAATTTGAGTACTCTCTATCTGTGTAAAGCTACACTTCTATGACAATAAGTGAAACTGCATGCAATGAAATGGTAGATCATGTTCTATTTTTTCCTCTAACAGGTAAAAATAAGCACCTGTTGAAAGAGGATGGCTGGTTCTATGGAGTGATTCTTGCGTGGTGATGTTCGGTGAGACTTGTTGTGTTGTAATGGGCAAGTGAGTGGGTGAAAGAGTGATCGACTTCATGATATTATGGAGGATTGTTCTTGTGTACAAAAAAAGTGAGAGCAGATGACAAAAGAACAGCCAGGCTTGGCTTAGCACCTCACCGTCTCCTATGGTATATATCCTCCTCGCCTCCCATGTCTTCGCTCTCACTTTGCGACAGGCACGCGGCACTGGCGCGATATCCCCGCCTACACCAGACTAATGAAGACATTTCTTTGTTGCTAAAAACAATGGCCATCGCAAAGACGACTGCCTCTTTTCCTTCTTCCCTCCCACCTTCCCACCCCCACAGCAGATGGACCGAGGTGAAAGCCAAACCTTGTTCTTTAGGAGCATCTCCTCTTCAGTGCTGTGTGTGCGTGTATGAGCTTATGAAAATGGCAAAGTTGTTCTACAGAACTGGCACCTTAAAAGCTGCCTGCAGCTCTGCAGAAGTACCCTTTTTTTCTGTGCAATTGTTGCATGGAGAGATGGGGGTGAGAGGACATAGCGAGTGGCTCAAACAAAATACGGGGCTGAGGTGTGACTGGGACTTGTCTAATTACCTTGCGTGATTTCTTATTTCCAGACAGCACATCATAGAGAAGGAAAGAAAATAGGGAGGAAGAGCGTTATTAGGAGGGTAACTAGAAAGTGTCTGTGCACAAAGGAGCATGCAGTGCTAGTGCAAATGCAAAAGCTCACAAAGCACACACATACTCTAACGTCATGTACACACACACACACATCTGTAAGAGTATTAAAAAAGATGCTGTGAAGCACTGACACGTGAGACAAGCACATTAAATAGGAATATAAAAATGTGGAGAATACACCTTTGCATTATATACATACGCAGACATAGAACCACAAAGCTGTGCAAGTGTGTATTTACACTACAGAAAGTGAATGCAAATAAGACAGTAAGTCTACGAAGTCCGTGCATGAAACATACGATGCCATTAGCAAAAGATGAAAAGGAAAAAAAAACTTCATGGATGAGAGGCTATGAATAGTGCCACTTAACCCAACCTCATTTATAGACCACTGCCATTCAATAAGAGGTGAAGTAGATTATTATTTCTCCTATCCAAACCTTTGAAAGTTTGTAGTTCATTACGCTGGCAGTCTGAACAGTCTTTGAAATGAAGATCACTCCGAGCATGCTATATGCATCCATATATGTTCCTGTGTGTGACCACCTTTGATATGATATGGGTTTCTCTGAGCAAAGCGTATTGTAACGCCTTCCTGGTTCTTAGTGCTGAAGTGGGAGAGAATTAGCTTAGAGCCATACTGGATAGGGTCTCTGCAATGAGCTCCATAACTAGTCTCAGCTCATCCCTTGCGTCCTCCCAGCCCCCCACTCGTCTTCGCATTTCCCTTGCTCTCTTCCTTTAATAAGATTTTCTGCCTCTGTTGCTGGAGTAAAACACAATTACCATACGGACGATGGGAGGCAGAGGAGGGGTGACTGAGCAGCAAGAGAGAGAAAAAAAAAGGAGTGTCTTAGAGGAAGTTGATGGAGTTGACAGAGTGCGTGTTCATAGTCACAAATTACACTGTTTAATATAATTGGATGACTTACAGACTTATCAAACTATTAGATCGCCTTCATTTGGAACCATGTACCTCTATTATTAGTCTAGTCGCCAGGTTTAAAATTTTCATTATGCTCTCTCTCGCTGCTGCTATCTCCTTTATCTGCCTCCACCTCCCTAGACAACACCTTAAAGGCTAGATTTATGAAATTGACTGTATACCAGCAGAGAAGGCTGCTTTTTGATTTTGATATGTAACACAAAGTTTTATCTCCAGAAAGTCAGCAAGCTTGGAGAAGAATTACAAAATTAAGACAGTTTGCCAAACTGGCCCCTCTATATCTAGAGCTCTTCCTCTAACCTTGTTGGATTTCAGGAGATAGCTGCATACTTTAGGTTAGAATAAGATGGCAATACCACATGCTCATGGGGCTGTGTGCAAAACAAAAATCAGCAAAGGGGTAACGTTTCCTTTACCCCTTTAACTGTGCCTGAAGCAGTAACTTGGACACTCCTTGCAGGGGCAAACAGGAGCACTAAAGCCTGAAGATGTGGCATAGATGAGACATGAGCACGCAGATATATACAGGCAGAGATAAGGGTAAGGATAGCATAGGCCCATCAGCCACGCAAGCTAAAAACAAGACCATTAGCAGGAGCTTGTTGGCTTGCTGATTCTTACTGGTGCCTCTCCTCGGACAGCACCCTTCTTGTTCACCATGATCTCTCCTTTGCGGTTGGAGCGCTCCAGGTTGACGGTGTTCCACACATTCAACTGGATTGCTTCCTTACTCCTGAATCACACACACACACACACACACACACACACACATGCATGCACAGTCACATATTAGGAAAAACACATTCATTAAAAAAAAAACGTGTGAGAAAATAATGCAAAACTTATTGTGTTATGTGTCCTTTAATTTGTAGCATGCCTACTTTGTTTTTATGGAATTCTTCCAATAGTATAAAAGCTGTATGTTCTGTATTTCTTTTTTTTATTTTACATTTATGTTTCATATTTCTTTTTTTCTTGTTTTATAACTTAAACCCTCTTAGATTCTCAAATTATTGTAACCTGATGGTGGCGGGCCCTTTCCCCAGGTCGTAGCGAAACTCCAGGAATCCATTGCTCAAGGACAGCGAGATGAAGTCTCCTCTTCCGTCCGATTTTTGGCCGTTGTAAAAGATCAAACCATTGGAGCCATTGGCCATGAAAACCACTGTCATGCTAACCTTTTGACTGCAGATGTAACAGAAGCAAAACATATGCATGAGGGAAAGTGGATCTCCTAGAAACTCTCCTAGATGTTTTCTTGTTTCTGGCGCATCGGCACCCTTTCTGTATAAAGATTATATGTTCTACGTGCTCAGGTTTAGATAACATTACTTGTTTCCTTCATTGTCAATTCAGTCCAGGCTTAAAGAAAGCTGTTTTGCCTTAGGCATAGAACAAGCTCGGCCTATGAAACTTGCATGGTATCCAGTGTTCGGTAATACATGCCAGACTTGACTGTGTGGGTTTCACGCTGAGGCACGGGACTTACCGCAGATCATGGCCGTACAGATGTAGCCCCTTCAGCTCCAGGTAAGAGTCTCCATTGAACAGTGGCATGTAAGCCCCTCTCCTCTCAACCACTGGGAAAAAACAAAGAGACTGTATTCAACCGCAGGTGTCATTTTTGTTGCTGACAAAATTGAAATTCAGGGATAGTCGGCACATCTTTGAAGGGCCTGTCAGCATTAAGGAGAGAGATGGATTTGTGTTTTTATAGCTTTTGGGATTAAGACTTTCTCCTGACAGAAATTCAAACAAAAAAATTCAAAAAACCCTTATGTCAGACTGATTACACAGCCCGCCACTGTGTAACAAAGGACCTTTGGAGACATGCAGAGTTTAACACCACAGCCTGGGACCTATAAAATAATGCAGCTATTGTATTTTGGCAGGCCTTTTTACGAATTCATGTCTTTGCGACAGGGTCTATGTCTGGTTGTCCTGTCTTTTGGCTGTCTGGAGTGATTAGGACAGGCACTCCGCCATCCTGCTAACAAGTAGCTTGACATTAAAAATCATTCAAGTGTCACTGTGGGAGTATGTGTTTATGGTGTTGCTTGCAAAAGCTACAATCACTGAGAGGAATGTGCCACACTAGATGCTCACACATATACACATACCTATCTATGTAGCTGGAGAGAAAGCTTTTACTTGTAATTGGCTGGGATTAGTCAGGATGGAGAAGGCAGACATAGAAGAGAAAGCTAATTAGCTATTGTGCAGAAGACTGCTAATGATGATGATGATGGCACGCACCATGGAGGAGACAGAAAAAGAGTTCAGTGCACGCAACAAGGAATCCTGCACCGAAGTGAACTCTGTAAGAGCTTCTCAGAATGTAGTTTCCTGTAGAGCAAGTCTGGAGGAGTTTTCTTATTTTTCACCTAGCGCTCGAACTGAAAGCACAGTGATCAATAGGTGAGCAGAGGGCAAGGCACTAGAAGGAGCTGGATGACCAGGAAAAGCTGCATGATGTGTGGGTGACTGAGTTTGACGACTAAGAAAATTAAGTCAAGTTAAAGTTTCTACAGTTTTTCAAATCTCAGAGAAATAGAAGTTTCGATTGCTAAAGTCAATAGAAAGCTCTGACGTAATTTTACTTATGGTCGAGTAATAATACCTAACTAGTACTTGCAATAAGCCTATCATAAAATTTGAAACGGCAACACGCAACTCAAATACACGAAAAAAAGAAAATTTCACACACAGACCTGGCTTAATGTAGCTGAGATCCTAAATGTGAGGCTTTTTTTTTTTTGGACTGCCTCAATCCAAACGATTGTGCTTTCATCACTAAATTGTAATGATTTACAATATGACAGGGTAAAGGCATTGAGTAAAGTAGGCCATTCAATACTACTGGAACACCCTTGAGAAAAGTCCTTGACTGTGAATATTATAGCAGCGAGCTGCACTGACAAACCCCTGGCGGAATTGAAATGGAAACCACAGCTCAGCTGAATGCACACATACACACACACACACTAAGATACAAACACTTCATATTACGACCAATTCACCTTCAGGCTTCTGATGAGAGCGCTCTAAGCTACCTGTCTTTTTAACTGTTCTCAGTACAGCCCTCAGAGGGGACGTCCGCCTGGCTGCCGCCTTATCTCTGAGCTCCTCTCTGGGGCTGACACTCTGGCTGACTGACGCTCCCATTAATCACCGCGGGCAGGAAGGACTGATGCGATTAGTCATCTCATTGATTCTTGTGAAAAAAATAGCCTTTTGGAATGGGAGACTCTCCCGCTCACATGGCATTGATTTTGGTTCACCTCAATTTATTTTAATCACCTGCTAACTGGGACTCGGGGCGAAGGAGGAGCCGGCTATTCCCATCTCTTTTTTTCTAAATTCCCAGGGTTACAAGGTGGCGTGTTTCTCTTTTGTTCGGAATTTGCATCAGAATATATTCTTTTTAATTCGCACTTGCAGAAGTCAACTTCTGTAAGCATTCATGACAACATCTACAAAGGAAGGGAGGGATAAACATGAGTAGACTTCAGAATGCCACACCGCCCAAAGTGCTAATGATGAACTTCAAAAGCAGCTGAGCTGTGCTCCGGTCTTTTTCCCAGCAGCGGCCTGGTTCTGCCATGTGAAACTAAGTACCAACAAACATGTTTGAACACAACACCTGTGGGCGGAAAGGCAGGGAGGGAGGCTGCAGCTTCGCTCCTGCTTACCCACTAACAAGCGTAGCAGAGTCGATGTGGTGAATGGCCCGACGGGGCCAATCATCTACCTCAGTTCTGTAAGCCACCAACCCTCCCTTCTCTCTCCACCCCGAAGGCTTACACCCCCCCCTTCTGCATTTGATCTCCCTTTTCGATTCAGCAGGAAAGGATATGTCACAGAGCGGAAAAAAAGAAGAGGAAAAATAGGCATGGAGGAGGGTACTACTCAGCTGACTCCAGACCAAAACTCTGGTGCTCGGGGAAGATTACCGTTCTCGCAGTGTCTTCCTTCACGTCCCATGGGACACTCGCATTTGTAGCCTCCCTCGGGCAGTGCCTGGCACTGGGAAGATGGATGGCACCTGCTGGGGTTGCATGGGTCATGGACATCAGCACACGTTGGACCTGGATATAGACACAAAAATGTCTGCCATGAGAAAACCACCAAGGAAACCTGCAACAAGTGCCAACATATTCAACCACTGTCTCTTTTGAATTCCATCTGAAACGAGGGGAAGACAGAAAAAGGGGAGAGAAGCGGGGTATGAGGATTTCCTCTGTAATAGAGGTCATTTTCTAATAGGATTTAGAAATATTACACGTCCAGATTAAACAGTGGAGAGCCTCCCTGCCACGCGGCCATGTTTCTGGGCCAACGCTGACTGTGGGTAAGGCTAGCAGGCGTCTGGTGGATGATGGTTTTGCCCTCTGCCACAGCCCATCTGAATTCACCCGTCATTACTTTAGCAGTCAGAGCCTGTGGTGAGGAGAGTGCTTTAATGAACCCCATCCCTGCTGAGCTCACAGGGCTCCCCCGTTTTCCTCACTCTCACGTTTGGAAGCTGTATTTTATCCTCCACTCTTACCTCTTCACCACCACAGCTCTTTTTCACATCTATTCTTCCTCTCCCATCTTTTTAACTCTATTACTCTCTCACCTCTCTCATTCATCCAGCTGTCCTGACATGCCCTCCCTCTAACTACAACTCTTCCCACCCATTTATTCTGTCTTCTCTCTTTCTGTGATATGTCCCGTTCCTTCGAGATAGCCAATCTTGGCCACTTTTAAATTGACATCATGACAAAATTAACTTCACTCTGAGGCCCCAGGCATCGGTCCAATTCTCATTATCATCATTCATTTTACACTGTTTTGCCAACACAACTTTTATCACAGCAGTGCTTCTTCAGAATACACTTCTTAAGCTTCTCAGCATCAACCAAAACATAAAGGAAGCCCTTATATTAAAGGCAACAGTAATACACTGTGATACTTTATTGATCCACGTTGTACATTCAAGGAAAACGGCTCTTAAACCTTGGCTGACAGGTTGTTCCAATAACCATTAACCTGCCCCTATTTGTGGATAAAATCCTTTACTATTCGAGGATAAAAGTTACATCTGACAATTAAATTGGTTCTTGTGTGAAACTTTCTGCGGTAAGCTGCAGTATAACCAGTGAGGGGCATGCTTGGCTAGGCCCTGCTGGTGTATGCTCTTAACTATATTCTCTCTCTCAGCTGCTTGTTAGTTGCCATCTGCTGGAGGGAGAAAAAGAAGAGGAAGGGAATAGTAGAAGTAGAGATAGGCCAAAGGCCAATCACTGAGAATTTGTTCAAAGTTTTTCATGTTCCTTGCACTGCGTCAACATTTAAACTCTCATTTCTGTGTTGAACACACAGATTTGATGGTGTTGGTGTTTACAGAATGACTTCCAGCGCTGCTGCTGGGGGCATGAGTTAGACTGTCAAATTAGCCTGTCAAGCTTACTTAGGATTTGAGTCAGGCATGACCACAGTGAATCCCTGTGGAGAAGGCAACACTGAGATGTATTAGCAGAATTTTAACTACAAGGTGTTAGGAAAGTTTGAAAATTACATATGAATAAGGCGTATTTTCTACTTATTTCCCTGCACTTATACTGGAATTAACTTCTCAGAACTCCATGACTGTCCATAACTATTAGAAAAATCTGCTGAATTGCACCCCTGCCTTAGCTTTTTCTTCTCAGCATCTTACCCCAGAATCCTTTGCTGCACTTGCAGTGGAACATCTCAGCCTCCTTGACCTGGCATGCACCGCCATTCTTGCAGGGATTTGGCTGGCAGGGGTTGTTACCACATTCACCCACCCCACTGCCGTACAGACTGTCACCCCCGTTCTCCTGCAGGTTGAGTATCCGGTTGTTGACATCTAACATGCGGATGCAGCCCACCAGACCGGCTGCCACCCCTGTCCTCTCCCTTACACTGAAGACAGAGAAAAACAAAACAAGTTACACTACTAAATCTAACTCGATTAGATTGAACACACGGTGAAGAAATGCCATCTTCTGTGAAGTATTATTGATGCATTTAATGCAGCAATGTACCTCAATATATTCCCATAAAGGAACAGCTTGAAGAAGAATTCACTTCAGTTATTGATCTTTTTTTGAACATCTAATTAGTTCTGATCAAAATCTCATTAACTGGTTAATTACTACTGACACTATAGTGCCACTGACTTTGTAGTGTCACAATATCACATCACACAATTATCACACAATTACTGTGGCTCAAATAATTCACAGTAATGGTGTTATTACAACCCCAATTCCAAATAACTTGGGACACTGCAAAATGTAAATAAAAACAGAATGCAATGATTTGCAAATCTCACAAACCAATATTTTACATTTCAAATCTCATATTTCATTTATATAATTTTCTTATATTTATCTCATATTTTATTCACAATAGAACACATAAAACTTGTGAAATGTTTAAATTGAGAAAATGTACCATTTTAAGAAAAAAGCTGCTCAGCAGTCCTGGGTCTTCTTTGTCATATTTTTCGTTTCATGATGCTCCAAATGTTTTCAACTGGTGAAAGGTCTGGACTGCAGACAGGCCCGTTCAGCACCTGGACTCTTCTACTATGAAGCCATGCTGTTGTCATAGCTGCAGTATGCGGTTTAGCATTGTCTGCTGAAATATGCAAGGCTTTCACTGAAAAGATGTTGTCTGGATGGCATATGTTGCTCTAAAATCTGTATATACATTTCAGCATTAATGATGCCTTTCCAGATGTGCCAGCTGCCAGTTCCATAGACACTAATGCACTCCCAAACCATCAGAGATGCAGGCTTTTGAACTGTGCACTGATAACAAGCTGAATGGTCTCTCTCCTCTTTAGTCTGGAGGACTTGGTGTCCACGTTTTCCAAAAAGAATTTCTAATTTCATTCAATCTGACCACAGAATAGTTTTCCACTGTGCCTCAGTCCATTTTAAATCAACATTGGCCCAGAGAAGATGACAGCATTTCTGGATCATGTCTTCTTCTTTTCATAATAGAGCTTTAACCTGCATTTGTAGATGGCACAGTGAACTGTGTTCACAGACAATGATTTCTGGAAGTATTCCTGAGCCCATGCAGTGATTTACATGAAACTCTGCCTCTCTAAGATGCTCTTTTATACCCAATCATGTTACTGACCTGTTGCCAATTAACCTAATTAGTTGCAAAATGTTCCTCCAGCTGTTTCTTCTTAGTACCACTTTTCCAGCTTTTTGTTGCCCCTGTCCCAACTTTATTGAGATGTGTTGCTGCCATCAAATTCAAAATGAGCTAAGATTTTTCATTAAATACTAAAATAAAGTATGGGTTTATGAGATTTGAAATCATGACATTCAGTTTTTATTTACATTTTACACAGGGTCCCAACTTTATTTTATTTGAAAATTTGATTTGATTTATTTTATTTTTTTTCTGTTGTGTGTTTTGTCTCTTTTGCCTTCTCACTCTACAAAAGCATATACAAAGAACAATTACTGTAGACTTACAGTTTTCTCAATCAGTTTGGCGCAGTTCTCACATCAGAAACATCATTCTCACTACTCTTAATGCAGTTCTCAAATCAGTAACGCATATTCCCACCCACATTAGCCTTTTCTCATTGTTTTTAAACACACTGCTTTTGTTTCTACACATACTTCACTACTAAAGGCTTTTTTTTATTGTGTTGATGCACTTTTCAGCTAAATCTAAATCTCATCTAAAACTCATCAAAACAGTTTGCACTTTTGTCATTCAGAACTCTAGATCTCTCACTTTCCTGAATACCATCCAGCATTGCATTAAGTGTTTTCATTCAAATTACTTCAAACGTTTTTCAAATATGTGTGAAAGAGCAAGGCCAGTAACACACTGTCAGTGGTAGCAGTGAAATTGCTCTTCAGTTGAAAACAAATATGAACATGTGTTCTCAGAAGAGGTTTAGTTGCAACAAATAGAAATACATACTCTTGTGTAACAGGTGCATGTCATGGCACTGCTAATTACACACAAGCATAGACTATACATATGCACTCATCAACCACAAATTTCCCGATCAACCACATCCCAAAGGTGCTCTGCTGGACTGAGATCTGGTGACTGTGGAGGCCACTGGAGTACAGTGTTTCTTCAATCTTCTATTGCCCAATTTTCGTGAGTCCACGTGAGATGTGGCCTCAGTTTCCTGTTCTTGACAGGAGTGGCACCTTGTGTGGTCTTCTGCTGCTGTAGCCCATCTGCATCAAGGTCCAATGTGTTGTGCGTTCACAGATGTTCTTCTGCATACCTTGGTTGTAATGAGTGCTTATTTGAGTTACTGTTGCCTTCCTATCAGCTCGAAGTAGTCTGGCCATTCTCCTCTGACCTCTGACATCGACAAAGTCTTCACCCAGAAAACTTCTGCTCACTGGATATTTTCTCTTTTTCAAACCACTATCTGTAAACCCTGGAGATGGTTGTGTGGGGAAATCCCAGTAGATCAGCAGTTTCTGAAACACTCAAACCAGCCATGGCATCGACAACCATGCCACTTTCACTCACCTTTCTTCCTGATGCTCAGTTTGAACTTCAGCTGTCTTGACCATGTCTACATGCCTAAAGGCTTTGACTTGCTGATACTTGTAGTGATTGACTGACTTTTCATGTTTTGACATATGTGGAAAAAGTTTTGATCGTTTTGTGTCTTTTGCACAGGTGAGTTTGTGTTATGAAAAATGCCTTAACTGTTTAGAGAAAAGCATTAAGAGTGGTGAAAATGACTTTTCTGATGTGGAAACTGCACCAAAGCGATCGAGAAAAACTGTAATCAGCGGTGACGGCGTAACCAGATAAACTGATAAACAAAACATCCACCAGGCCAAAACATCTGCCATCAACACAATGTCAACTGAAACAAGATTACTAGCACACAGGCTAGCAACTAACATTTCTGATGCATTATAATTTGATGACTACTGTCTATGTCCTTAGCTAGCGGCAACCTCTGGGGCTGAAGAATGAAACAAACCCCAAAGTGCCAAAAACTGCAATATCCTCAAACTGCCACTTGAAGCTGGTTCTAAAAGCAAGTTAATCCTCCACAGGTTCCTGGGTTAAAATTCCCAACTTAACAGCAGAAATAAACAAGTTTACAGCCTAGTACAAAACATGGTTGTAGTCGCTATAGCCAGTTTCTCTCTCCATTAGCACTGTATGGGAGAATATCTTTTTTTTTTTCTGAACGTATTCAATTTAAGTTATATTAAGTCTTACATTAATAGCCAGCTAGTAGCTGACTGCGTGGTTTACCTAAGCTAATTTAAATCACTGAACTGGACGCACCAATACAGTAAAACTGCACCTTGTTAGCCAAGAGTCATAGCTGATAAATTATCGCTCTGCCTTCTTGTCTAAATATGGTCGGTCCTGGCTCTAAAAAAACAAGATGGCAGTAGATATAAAGCTAAAGTCAAAGTTTCGAAATGTAAGGCTTAGCAAACCAATGAGTGATGTCACGGTATGTACATCCATCTTTTATATACAGCCTATGCTCCTTACTGTGGTAGTAGATAGCTAACTAGTTGCTGTGTCTTCTCATTTTTTCCATTTCACAGCAGGCTGCAAACAACACTGAGGTCCATTCCTGCTACCTACTATGTTGTAGTGTCAACCAGATACTTACTGTCAGTGGAACATTTACAAACTTATGATGTATGTACTAATTATATAACATTAAGAATTTGTTTTTTTTTTTCAAACTATCACAGCTGCTTTTCCCCCAATATTCCCATATTGTGCCCCTCCTACTCTGTAGTGCAGTTCTATTAAGATCAATGAATGAACAAGCAGCAGCTGGGAAAAAAAAATGAAGATGGGTCCATGCTGTATGAAACCACTTTAGGCAACTATCCTCATATGACTTAATGGAAGGTAAGAAATGAATACAAATAAAGGCAGTCAATTTATCAAAAAGCTGCACATGGCTAATTTTTCCCTCAAAAGTCCACAACTAGGTTACGGGCCACTGAAGTGGGACTAACAGTAGTTAACTCTACACTGAATAAAAATGGCAAATCAGCAAAATTAACATAAACAGGAAACTAGATTAGTGCCGCTTGGAATTAGCGGGATAGTGAATATAAAAAGCAGTAGGATGAAATATTAAAATACGCCACAGATGATGGACTTTGTCTGCTGCACTGCTTGCAGTGACTATTACCACAATGGTGTAACTGTAACTGTAAACAAAAGGTCTTACTCTTGCTTGATATCCTCAGGCACTCCTCCAATGAACAGGTTGGTGTCGAGGTTGAGGCCATCTGTGCCCCGTGGGCTCTCACCCTCGATGTGTGGTTCGCCGTCCACGCTGAGCATGGCGTTTCGGCGGTTGCGAGTCACCACCAGCTGATGCCAGCGGCCTTGACTGATTTGAACTTTGCTGAGGGCTGTGCCTGTGCCTGAACCTGTGTTGAACCTGAAAAGGAATGATACAGAATAAGATAGACACTTAACTCAGCCAACTTTATCGAAAAATACCTCTATTTCTGCGGACTTTCATACTTCACCACCCAGGAATTTTATTTTTCAGAATATTCTTGTTCTTTATTCAACAGCTCCTAATGACTAGAGGAAATCTGCTCATAGACAGAGATGAAGGAAAAAAAGAAGATACAAGAGCTCTCATTTGGAATTCCAAACTGGAGCATGTGACTGGAATAAAGCAGTTACTCACTTAAAAAAATGTCTCTCACATCCTCATTTTAATTCAACCTTTTTCCTAATGAGGTTTTGTTGAGAAAAAGGCCGTATAATCACAGAAAAGAGCCGTCGTGTATGTGCACCCACACATATGGTAGTATTATCACAACCTGAGAGCAATTATCTGCCACAAATAATTAGTTCTTCTCCCCACGTCTTGGATTTGAGGAGCTGTGGGTGGTAATCTCACAGCTGTATTTCTGGAATTGAGGCAGAGCTGTATTTGAAAGCACAAGTGACTAATGATCTCCTTTAGTTTGCTATTGATTTTACTCTGAATAAAGCAATCTAACCTGGCCAGGTTGGGAGAAACTGAAAGACCTTCCAGGGGTCAGGGTGAAATGTGAGAACCAGAAAGACGAGGAAAGCTGACAATGTTGGAAATAAAAGGTCCGAAACAGATGCAGTGCAGCATCTCTAATTAGTTCATTCCTGTCTCTTCTGAAGATGTTCCCTTCCCCAAATGATTTTTTATTCATACCACTCCGCCACAGAGAAGAGATTAACACTTAGTGTTTCTGCAGGTTTCTGGCAGGAAAAGTGTCCTCTTTCAAAAGACTAGATAAGACTTTCAGTTACTGTCGGCTTCAGACTAAAATTTAATACTAGATATCCAGCTACAGTGTGTATCTTAAAGGGGTACAACACCAGTTTTACATCAGAATCAATTTACTAATCCTGACCCAGCCTGACTTGAAGTCTACAAACCATCCATTCCCTTACCAACTGAGGGCATGGATGGAATAAAAGATCTAAATGCTTACCAGGAATGGATGGTGAAAAAAAAAAAAAACATTATTTAGTTTCATTATCAGAGGTGTAGGGTGCAATGTTTCTTGACTTTGACTACATTTTATCCATTCTTTAGATTTTTTATTTTACAGCTACTCTAACAGGATGAATTCCCCCAAAAACGGTGATTCTTATCAATCCAATATTGACTGTATGTACAAAAGCAGACTTTTACCACTTCAAACATGACTGCTACATGCACAATTCTAATGGACAAGTGTAATTTAAAGCATCTAGTTGAAATTTCTGAATGTGTTTCTATCTCATTCGATCCATCTGTAAATACAAACACCACATTTGTAAATCCAGATTAGATTTTTTTTTTGTTTATATGTGTGATTAAAGATCCAGCATATATTTCTGAGCATATATTCCTTCCACCTGTAATCATGTGAACTGTAGCTTTTGCTTTTCAGGCGCTGCAGTTTTCAACATGTTTACTCACTGTAATTATTTGCCTCATTATCTTTAGTGCCGTCTCTTTGTTTTATTCTTATCTGCATCTGTTCTCAACTGCTGCTGCAATGACCCTGTTTCATAGTGTGGATCATTAAAATTTCATCTAATTTTGCCACAATGGACTCGAAGGTTAAAAACCTATTGAATTCTATCAAAAAAACAAAACAAAACAAAACATCAGAATCACTAGCCAACAAGGTCCCTCTTAAATCAGCCGATGCTCACCTGAGCTCCACCCTGCCATTGACCAGAGCTAGAGAGATGAAATCCTTCTTGCGATCCTGGCCGTTGTAGAGTAGGATGCCATTCATCTCAGAGGCTCTGAACTCCATGGCGATGCGGACAGTGTGGTATGCGCTCATGGTTTGGAAGGCCAAGTAGGATTGGCCTCCAAATGATGGGATGTAGTACTTGATCACTGTGGAGGAAAGAAGACAACAAGAAATTCTCATCATTATTATGTGATTTGCTTAATCACGGTGTAATAGAAGTTTAATGCGCATAATTAAGTGTAAGCAGCGGTGGTGTGTGACTAGCTCACGATAGAAAATATCTGTTTATTTTTAGGATTGATGTTTTTACGAAAGGCTTGATAGCTTTATCAAAGGCAGAAGGTCGAGAAAGAGGAGTCATCGTGCACATTCTCATGTGCAGGCGCGCGCACACACACACACACACATACACACACACACACAGGGAACCTTTGTTTTTTTTTATTCACTTGACAATTCTGATTATTATCATGCATTTTCTCTCCCGGGCTCCTTTTTTTCTCCGTCAATCTGTCTTTCTGTCCATCTCTCTGAGGAGAACGGCAGCTGATGAGCTCTCGCTTTTCTAATGACTTGATTGATCTCGGGGAGGCTGGTGTGCAGTTTGTGTGTGTGCGCATGATTTCATTTAGGCACTCTAACTCAAAGATACACACTGATTCTCACCAGCTAATCCCCATCAAAGCAATTAGTGTCAATTATCTTAAGACGCAGCTGCGTGAGGTCGCTCCCCATTCCCGAAAATCCCAAAGCAAAGTAAGAGGGAAGAAAGAAAGGAGTTGTGCTTTTCTAAAAGTTCTCCTTGGTTTATGATTTTCTCTGTGGTCTTGGCTGGATTTTGTGTTGCCTTTGGTGCACGGCTCAGTGGTCGCTCATTTCTGAGATGTTGGACCTGTCTGAATCACTTGAGATGAGCTTGAAGAGCAGCAGCCGAAGAGAGACTCAATCACACCTCAGCTCTTTACTTCCAAGTTTTTTTTTTTTTTTTCTTCAACACCGAACATAAAACTGACACTCTGTACAGTGCTGTGATTGCTTGCTGATAAACCATTGAGCTTTATACGATCCAATAAATCCACATCTGTGGCCACATAACATTTCATTTACATATTTTAAAGCTAACTGAAAGTCATTACTCCCACTGCCAATTAGGGTGTCACCTTGCGCACACTGCAACTAGACCAAACTAAAGTGTGACGCGGGGAATGTATTTCTTTTTTCGCTTTAAAATAAATGTTTTATTTGATCAAGCATTTCTCTAATATTTGAGGGTTTTTTTTATTATAATGGTGTGCTTCTGCTACTTTATAAATACATAAAAGCACTTGAGGATGTGGTTAGCAGTGATTATAAAACAGCTAAAAGGCATGATTGGCACAATGGAAAGTGGAGTGCCTAAAACCCACTTAGCTGCTGCAAAATCTCTGTAACCGTTAGCCTTTGGTAGGTCCTTTGAAATTGCTAATTGCAAAGTAGCAAATTACAGGGAAAGTCTGTCTAAGCTCATTTTCTTAGATGAGTCTGAAATAAGCTCAGACTTTGAAACTTTTAATTTAAGAGTAATAATAAATATGGCAACGGACACAGTTTCTGAAGAAAATGAAAAATCTCTGGCTGACCCACCCTTCTCACACACGGACCCTCCTCGGCCGGCAGGGCACTTGCAGCTGAAGTCATTGCCATCTTCCTCACAGGTACCTCCATGGAGGCAAGGGTGGGAGTCGCAGGGCTTCTGCAGTGCCTTGTGGTAAGGCCTGGTTGTGAAGTGGGCGACGGTAGTGGCTGGAGGCAGGGCAGTTGTGGTGAGAGGCGAGGTAACCAGTGCTGATTTATGTCTGCCGCTGAAGGGCCTGCGGGTAGTGCCTGGTGGCCGACGGGTGATGTAGGGGGAAGTTGGAGGAGGCCTGGTTGAGGTGGTGGGAGCAGCTGTGGTGACCGACGCTGTGGTGGTAGTGGTAGTAGTGGTGAACATGGGGATGGAGGACAGACCTGTCAACAGAGCCGAGGAGAACAATAGGATTTGGAAAAAGAAAAAAAGGACATTAAAGTATGTTGAGCCTGCGGTTCTGAGACTTTCTATTCAAGACCTGTAAAACCTTTGATAAACCACCTCATGAATAACTTAAAACTCCCTTTCATTTTATTAATCCCTACACACTCCTGTTAAGTCCGCACTGTATTACCATAATTGGTGAAGCGAATATTCTCATCCTCTGGCTTCTTCACAGAGATGCTGGTGTCTTTGGAGGCCTTTAACTGTTTCAGCAGGGCTCCTACGATGTCCTCCACAGTGTATCTTGTATCTACAACAAACAAGAGGTACAAGCACTCTGACCAAGGCCTCTGAGGAGCACTCCAAAGCAAATACATGACTTGAGTTCCTTAAATGTTAAAACAGATATATCAAACAGCCCTATGTATGACAGTTGGAGGGTCTCCGTGGACCACTTGTCCTCCAGCCGTTGATTGTCCGGCTTTTTTCCAGATGAATCTGTCTCATAATGTTCGCCGCAGATGCTTGCTTTACAGGCCATGGAGGAGCGGCACATAACAGCACCCGATTCCCCACGTGAAGGGTATCAAGGACACTAAACGATGCTCATAAAAATACAGAATAAAAAAAAGAAGAGGAGGAAGCTGTTGTTCTGTGTGGTACAAATGGAGTTTAAACGAGCAGTTGCTGCATATCAACCAAGATCCAAGAAAAGTATTCTAACATTATTCCACATTGGAACATAATCGTGATGATATTTAGAGAACATTCAATCCCTGGATTTTTTTTTTTTTAATCTGCTGTGCAAATTTCAGAAAGCAAGCCATGTGAAAATGGTGACTCATTTCTTTACAAACTGCCTATTTTTCCCCAAAAATGTATTCATCTTTGAGATACCGGGCTTGCTAAAAGCCAAACGGATAAAGCCCAAATATCTCTCTATTAGCTTTTTTTTTGCTCTTTTTAAGGATCTCTCACCTGGTTTGAAGTGAGCCTCGACAAAGGCCAGGATGGAGTTGCTGGGTGCCAGGTTACGGACACGAACGCTCATAAAGTCTTTGTGCACCTCCGACTTCCTGAACAACTCATTGAGCTGAGGAAAAGAGAGAGAGAGAGTGAGTGGGAGGAGAGAACGGACAGACACAGGAGATGATAAATGAGGCTCGTAATGAGCTCCACGCTATCATAGCAGCGAGTCCAATTCCAGAAGACTGTACCCTATCTCTGAGGAAGAAAGAAGCTGCCTCTCAAATTGGGGTGCAGGGAAGGAACCCATCGGGTGTGGGTGCACAAATTGACATTTAGCTGCTGCCGTGGCATTAATTATAGGAACAAGTTTTCAGGAGGAGCTAAGATAAATGTCGAGCAACCCTGACATTCTGATTGGTTTTGCTACTGATGGTCGTTGCTGTTCACATTGTAACAGCCTGAAGAGCTCTTTATGAGGTTTGACTGAAGTTTTTTTTTTTTTTTATAAGCCAACAGTAATATTTTAACAGTTATAAATACTGACACTGCCTTTAACCCCAAATCTTGGCCAGTATTTTATCTTAAAATTCTGCCATTTTTATGCTAGAACTTGAAAAAAAAAAAGTGAAAAAAAAAAAACGAACTAGTTTAGTTTATGAATTAATCACATTCACACACTCAGTATAACAAAGACACCAGAAACAATGGGGGAAATCCTCTGCATTGTTCTCATTTCAGATGCTGGTTAGGAACCAGAGGAGCCACAGGGTTTGCTAACCCAGTTTACTGCGCCATCCTTTTGAATGGCCACTTCTGCTGTTTCCAATGAGTGTCGTCCACACTCCCCATCTGCATCTCACAGTTTTTAACAAAAGCAAAATCACTGTTCACAAAAGAATGTTTTTAAATACCTCCACTCTTCCTGTGGTTCTTTTAAAAAGAGGCCTATTCATGATATGTACATTTTAAACACGCTGTCTATCAGCAAGTCTTCAGACAATAATGAGGTGAGAGCTGATGCAAAAAAGCTGCTAATCAGTGACAATGATGATTCACTGGACTTTGTTGAGTTTGAGAATTCAGTTTGTTAAAGATGATTTCCTTCATGCATTTAATGTCTCTAATTTGTGGGTTGAGGTGTGACAGCAAAGTGGAAAAATAAAATCCTCCAAAACTGGCTTAGTCACGGTGGGCAAACTCTCCTGTGGACACACAGTCTTCAAAACCACCTGATCTTTCTTTTCCCCTTCCTTCTCTTTCTCTTCCATGAACTAATTTATCTGCAAATTACAACAGGTTGCCGTGTTGTCAGTGAAATGTACAGCAGACTGATTGGTTTCCTTTCTTTATACCCGCACATTCAAGTGAATGTCCTTGTGTATATGCTCTGCATGTGCTCAGTGTGTGTGCCGGAAGATGAATAGGGGGTGGCTGGCGTCAAGTGGCACACCAGGCTTCAGAGACACACAGGCTGATAGTGTTAATGAACACACACACACACACACACACATACACACACACACACACAAATCACTGTGAGGTAGCAGATTAGGTCCCAGTAGGGCATAGTGACACTAATTCAACAGCTGGTACATGTGTACTGTGTGTACACACACACACACACAAAGTTCCCATTTCATCAGAAAAGCAAGGCTCTGGCTTGACAACAGAGACATTTGTTCAAAGGTCTGAGCTCAACATAGAAAACGGACAGTGGAGAAACTCAACCAGGGTAACCAACATGAGCCAAGCTGTGATTACTGTACAGGCTCTGTGCCTGCCTGTGTTTTGGCTTGCTAACAGCAACTGGCATTGTGACCATCCAAACTTATGAGGCTCATATCCAGAAAAAGGACTTGAGTTTTCAAATAGCCGAAAAATCATAATTAATCTCACATGAAAAGCTGCTTTTTGAATACTGTGAAGTGTTTTTTCAAGGGACTGACAAATTATTCTTTAAACAAGTCTGCAGAAAGCTGTTATTTATTTATTTTTTATATTGGTCTCATTAAGCTTGAAGAATTTCTTTGTCTGTTTATTTAGGCCACATTCTTTGGAAGTTGTTATTACTTCTGTAGTGCATATATATATACACACACACACACACACACACACACACACACATATATATATATATATATATATATATGTGTGTGTGTGTGTGTGTGTGTGTGTGTGTGTATATATATATATAAGTTATTAGAATTCCTATTTTGATGTTGATGTTAAAGAAAAAAAGAAAGAATGGATTATGAGTCTTAATATCTTCAGATGTACCCACCTGTGTCAGGTAGGTACATCTGAAAATGTTATTCAATTTCTTTACATATTCATGTCTACAGATCACAGATTATAAGAGATTTCCAATATTCCCCTTTTTATTAAAAATCAAATATCAGATAGGCCATGTTGTCTCCCTCTGATATGATGTATGTTCCTCTCTAACTGCAGCCAGCAAATGTGTTTTTTTTTTCCTTTTTATCATTGTTGTTTTTCTATCAGATGTCAGAGCACAGAAATCACTCCAGCTCAGTGTGGCAGAATATTACTCAGCTACTTCAGGGGTGTCAAGTCTGTAAAACGTGCGATGAAACCTGCCTGAAGGAGCTGAAAGAATCTGATTAGTCTGGCTCTCGGGAAGAGTTTTAGTGTGTCACGATGCTTTGAATGTTGTCTGAGAAGAACATTCTTGGGAATACTAAGAAAAATTTGTAGCAATACTAATACTCTCTAAGTTTCCCTAATGGCAACACTGGCAACTGTCATTTGATTCAATTGCATCAATGCAGTTTTAATTATGCTTTTTTTTTTTTTTTTGAGGGCAGCAGAACAAGCTGGGAAAACAACACAGGACATTAGGACATTCTACAGTACTTTTAACTTTGTTTAAAGCTTCAACAAATATACTTGAACCTAGGCTGAAAGCTAACAAAAGGCAGTATAAACAGAGATATAATGGATGAATTTTTTAATCTATTAATTTACATTGTTTTATAATCGTGATATTGTGTTGCAGCAAATTCAGCCACTTACAGCGCCCTCTATGCTGCGGGCTGTCTCTCCAAACAGCTCTGACTTGGGGTCCTCCATCTCAGGTGTGTAGATAATGTCCTGGCCCTCCACCTGGTCCAGGTGCAGGAAACCACTGAACCTCATGGTGGCTGGAAGAAGAGCAAAAGATACTGAAAGACTGTAGCTCAAGCCTTCTTCTTTCACTCATTTCCCGCTGCCTTCCCCCTCATTTTAGAGTAGTGCCAGTTTTGGGTTAGTGATGGATTGTGTGTTTGTGTGTGTTTGACAAGGAGGGGTTAGTGAAGTGTGTTGCTGATCGTCTGGGGCTTTAAAACAGGTCTGGAGTTTGGCCATTAAAGGTGATCGTAGAGGCGGTGGAAGTTGTGGTGGTGGAACAGGTGGACTGTGAAATATGACAGAAGAAAGGAACAGAAGGTGGAAAAATGGGCCAGTTTTACCAGACCGAGACTCGTCCCAAAAGCTGGCTGTGCCATGGAGGGCTGGGTAAAAAGACAACAAGTTAGACAGACACACAAACACATGAAGGAAAAAACAACACACACTGAAGTGAAAGCAACCCACAGGCACTCACAATAGTGCCTTCCTCAGCAAAGAGAAAGCCTCCCTGTGCGACCTTGGGGGTTATGTTGTCCAACATCTATCAACTCTATACGGTTTCTTGGTACTGCCGCCAGAGAGGTGCAGTACGAAATAAAGCTGAAAGTCGAGGGTGTTTATGTGTGTGGTGGAGAATGGAGGAGCTCGCGATGCACCGATGCCGGGTTTCCATGCCGCTCATAATCAGCAGAACAAATTGCCCAAATCAATCATGGCTGCCCCTGCCTGAGCAATGCCAGAGAGAATGGGAAGAGCACTTGTATGATTATCGTGAAAGATAGTCGTAATTGTCTCCTTAATGCAGGCGGACCGATGACTGACACAGCCTGGTTAAAATTGCATGAAAAGGACAGCAGACACTACCGACACACACACACACACCACCCTCTCTCCCCTTAGCCCCCACCCTCCCCCCATCTTTACAGTACTTTCACAGGCAGCACACATCAATTCACATGTGACGGTGGCCATAAAATAGAGGCAAATGGGCACCGTTTGGCCAACAGGGAGAGGGGTAAAGAAAGAAAAGAGAGGGGGGACGAGCGAGATCTGACTTTTAATCTGCAAAGAAGACAAACATCAGAAAGGGTGATTTTCCAGACCACTGCCGTGACGGACGTAAAGAGAGGGAAAGAGAGTGATAAAAAGACAGACAGAGCCATTTGGCTATCAGATTCTAGTGAACTGTAAAATGTAATGGATATGTCAGACTTCCCCAGGCATATGGAAGAGTTTATAGTATCTGGAGCTCAGTGTGCCAATAACTTTCACATGAGCATTTGGCTATTATCCCCGATGCCATTAAATGTAACATATGCAGAAGCTAGAGTCATTTTTTATATAACACTTTACAGGGAAATATACCCAATGCAACCTATAACAAAGGTCTGACATCCACTGTGTATAGATCTCTTTAAGTATGTAAATGTGGACTAAACCAAACCTTGAGCATTTTCCACATCTGATGTCTTAATAAAAATGCGATGTGAACAACGAACAATTAGTTTTTTTCCCAGTGAGACAGCCGGGCAGCTATCAATAAACTGTGTCGTACAATGACATGGCAGCCGATGCACGAGGCAGAGGGATGTGTCATTTCACTTCTAATGAGTGGAAGATTGGCTGAGCCCTTCTCAGGAGAAAAAAAAAAAATCCAGCGTATTGATCAGCTTATCACGCAGCCTGGTTTTATTGGTAATAACACTTGAGCTGAATGAAGTATCGATCGCCGGTGTGCCGTCATTGTTAGCTGGGATAAATATTTACAAGCTTTAGCAGATTTGTTATAACAGTTCTCTTATAGCTCAAACCTGTTTCTACCATCGCCTGGATTTGAGGCTAAATGTCACAGGGTTCAACCTCGACAGAACCTTTCATGTTTCACGTCTGTTTGGCTGTAAATTCTGTGAAAGAAATAAATGGCACAGGGCTCTGGATGGCCAAAGGTGGCCTCATATCTTCAGGTCATGTTGTAGACTGTGTGGCAGTAAATTCTGCTGGTTTATTGGAAGGCTTAGGGGACCTTCAGCACGCCAGAAATGCAACTCTATGCACTAATTTGTGGCCTGAGCTCTTTCAAGTCATGACCCAAAGCTCCCTTGGGAGCCAGAGTGAATCCCTCTTTTCACAATCAGTCAGACTACCACAGCTAGGACAAATAGACAGAAGATTTCAACCGAGGGATGAAGGGACAGAGAGATAGAGAAGTGAAGGGAGAGAGAGAAGCCCTTTATCTTTATGAACTGAGTGTGGCAGAAGTCACTGATTGGTACAACAGCGCTCGTCGGCCTCTTCTAGTCTCTGGGCTCTCTCGCCGCTCAACTCCAGAGAGAAATGAACTGATGCAAGACTGGATTGAGATTGACTGGTTTGAGAGAGAGAGAGAAAAAAAGTGACACATAGCTCAGGAGGGAACTAAAGAACAGTGGCACGGACTGATAAAGAGAAGAATGTGCGTGAGCGTGCAAGGGTGTGAATACAAGAACAGAGGGAGATTAAAAGGAAAGGAAAGAGGGTGAAAGAGGAGAGGGAAAAGCAAGAACACTGATGGTTACTGATAAAGCGGCCCTAAAATATAATAGCACATCAAACCAAACGCCATTCAAGAATCTCAAGCAAAACAAGAGAAACTCACTGAGGATCTGTCGGGGTATGACTAATAGCAGGGTGAGACTACAAAGTGTTGCCGAATTCATCAAAATGGATTACCAAGGTCAGACTAATGGTTTCATTGTTTGTGTTTTTTTCCTTTATTTCCTGCCACCTGTCAATAAGCTCATTTACATATGATGGAAGTGATTCATAAAACCACTGCTGCAGAGAAAGAAAAAAAAAACACCACCTGTTCTGCACAATTAATCCAAATGGTCCAATATCCCTATTTGTAAAGTCAACATTAAAGGTATAATATGCAGCAAATGGTGGTTAATGTTTATAAACACAACACTGAAAATTGGCTCCTGTAGCCGACTCAACGAGCAAAACTGAAAGCAGCGGTGGTCGCGCGAGCTAGATAATGACTAAATCAATGAAGACAGGGAGCAGGCTTAGAGTCAGGAATAATGCTATGTTCTGATTGTTTCATGGCACAAATGCCACAAATAAACACATCCACACTTCCCTCCATGTGGGACAGAGCCACATTGCTGGATTTTGTGCGACTGTTTCTATGCTGTGCACGTGTGTCTTTGCAACAGACATGCAGACCTGTAGCTCTTTATATATCTCTTACCTAAACCGAGAGCAGAGGAGAGAGATGGAGGCAGCAAAGTAACCTGGTTGCCATGTTTTTCTTTTTTTGAGTTCTGCCCTCATACCCTGTGCACTCTTATTGGCGTCTATACATTTTCTAGGAAAATACTGCACATTATACTTTTAAATTAAAAAAAAACAACAATATTATGTTCGATTTTCATGTGCCAGCAAATTAAGGATACAAACTGAAATAGATGGAAAGCAGTGCCACTCTGAAACACGACACTGACATATTGATATTAACAGCTAGTTGATTTCTTGCATTTTGTGCCTACTCGTGTCAACAATTTTTCTGATTCTGTTTCATAAGTAAGCAAAGTTAGCTGAGGGTCAGTTTATTTCTTGTAATCACAGAAATTGCAAGAATCCTCCAACACAGTATTGCTTAACAATATATTGTGTGGATAACTCTGTCTGGACTGAAGATGATCAATATTCCGTTGTGACACTATTTATAGGATTTTAACAAACAAACTTTTTTTTTTTTTCCTCAAGCCTGAGACAGCCGATCAATTATTGATGTTTTGGGCAAAACAGTGCGAGACAACGCAAACAGAGGAGGATGATGAAGAGCTTCTCAGGCGGCAGACATACCAGCTGGAACTGAATACACTTTTTTTCTGTGTTAAATATGCAGGTGAAGCTAGGACACGATTAGTCTGGAGGAAGAAGAAACTGCAAACAAGTCCCTCTGAAACTGTCGTCATCACATTTGAGTTTGTGTGCTTGTTAAATAAGGTGACACAAAGCGTTCACTGGTGAGCTTTGGAGAGAGATGCGTTAGCTGCTCTCTTCTGCTCTCAGCCTTTACACTAAGCTAATCACCTCCTGGCTCCAGCTCCATACTTAATGCACAGCCATGAGAGCGGTATCAGTCTTCTCATCTCACTCTTGGAGAGAAGGCCAATTACTTTACTCGAAAGACCCATGAAAGGCACCCTCCATATGAACAGAGCCTGAGCTTCTGCGACTCAAAGCGAGAGCTACAGAAGATAGTGAAACAACAGCAACAGACAGAAGACAGCCAGGAAGATGTTTAGGTAATTAGAGAGTAAAAAAAAGTGTTTTTCAAAGGTGCGCTTGACTTACAGGGGCAGTTGGCGCCCTCTGGAGTACTGGATGGTGTCTTGCCATCAGGGCAGCAGCCGAACTCTGTGTTGTCGCAGGACGACCTGTCCTCAACTGTGGGTACAGTGGTGCTCGCCACTGTGGGACCTGAGGGTGATACACAGAGGCTCATAATAGTTCATGAAGAGTGATAAACCCAAACCAGCTTGTGTAGGAAACCCAGAAGAGAGCTACAATTTTTAGGCACTGAACACCAGCAGTGATTCCAAGGTCAAAACCTACAAGTTCAATTTTCTCTCACATCTACAGATGTTTGCGTGTTTTTTAGTGTTCTGACCAGCGATTGGACGCTAATAAAGGCATCTGTCAGGAGTGATTATATGGCATTTTCACTGGAACTGATTGTACACCTGGAACTCCTTTTGTCAGGCAGAGAACACTTAATGGGCAGTGTTGCCAGTCATCTCACACATGGAACACTTTTAATGATGGGAGGATGTGATAACTGCACACTGCAGATTGGATGAGAGTTACCTTCAAGAAGTCCCAGGAGGACAAAAAAAACATACACTCATGTTTGTGTTACTGTCACTGCATATCTGGCTATCTTGGGACATTAAAGACATAAAAGTGGCTCGGCTTTCTCTATCTGAAGGATGAGAGTGTATATAACAGCAGCGAGCTTCGGTCCACTCTAATGATGGTGTTGGCGGAGGGGGAGTTGTCTTCGTCGAGGCGGTGCACTTTATGGCCGCAAAGAGATTAGAAATAATCGTTGAGGCAAACAGCTAGCGGCTAAACAAGCCATAAACACGTCAGAGGCGAGGGACGTCCTTCTCAAGGACATGCGGTCAAAGGATATGGAAGGAGGGAGGGTGGGGCTGGGGTTTATGGGGCATCTGTTGGCATGTGGTCTACACATTTACAGAAGCTGAGGTGAAGAGGAGGGTGCTGGTGGAGGGAAATAGGGCAGCGCACAATGACAAGGGTGTGCACGACTCCAATGGGAGCTATGAGAGCTGTCAAATAAATACACACAAACACACACGCACACACAGATTTGTTCAGACTGAAAAAAAGCATAGACACAAAAATGTGCAAATATGCACCTCTGACCTTCTCACATTTGTATACTCAGACAGTGACATGTGCACTTTGAATTGAACAAACACAGTGACACGAGCAACAGGAGATAAGACTAACTAACACACACACACACACACAGAAAACAGATGAAGAAATAGATTAGTTCAGTTTTTCAATATCCAAACCTGCCCTGTGAAATCATCTAATCAACTCTCACACACTGTCATGTTGCTACTTGAGCACGCTCACTCAATATAAAAAACCATCCAGGCATGCTTGGGTACACATTCATACACACATATATACACACAGTCACAAGACGCCAGGTCTCCTTTGCAGACAGGCTACATGCTCCTTGCGTCACCGAGCACTCTGGTCAGCCTCTGACAAGAGAATAAATCTAAAACTCAGAGAGAAGGAACGAGAGGGGAGGGGGAGGAGGAGGAAGAGCCAAGGAAGAGCACATTGGGGCCTTGCGTTCCATCAATCTTATCCTGTTACTGCAAGCTGTCAGGTGAGGTGGATAGACGGATGGAAGGCAACGTCAGAAAAAGAATAAAAAAAAAAGTCTCAGGCGTCCTTGTTGTCTAAGCAGAGGCCCGGTAACCCAGCACCCAGGAAGGCATGTCCAGAAAGATTTGAGACTAGTCATGTGACAAGGTATGCTGCCTCACACACTCACACCTCAACCTCCCAGTCACATCAGCCTGTCAAGTCAGGCTCCAGAGATCCTGAGATGCGGGCCAGCAGTTTCATCTAGAGTGTATTTTACAGAGCTTGGGTTTTGTTTTGCTAGCTGTTGAGAGCTGGCGGAATGGGAGAAAAAAAGCACGGGTGATGTAGCAACAGTGAACCATGCAAATACATTCTTTTCTGTCTGAAATTGAGATATACATCTTATGCAAGTGGAAATGACACTAACAGCACCTGTTGACAAAGATTTCTCTTCCCCGCCTGCCTGCCTGTGACATTTGTCTCCTCAAAAGCAATTTGCATACAAATACATAAGCCTGTGCCTATTTTTCATTTTCAATTAACAGATGATGGCATGAATGTGTTATGATGTGAGCTAAGAGGAGACTATGAGTTTGACCAACCCCTTTCTTTAGAAAACAATCCCCCCCACACACAACCCCTCAAAGCTTTATGGATAATGAAGTGAAAGAGCAGGGATTTACCAACGGGCTCTTCTGCCCCACTGGCCTCCGTTGGGATGCCGCTACCCTCTTCTTCGGTCAGGTCGTCCCCACTCGGATCCCCGCTACCCGAACCCTCGAAGGAGGCTCCGGCGGCAGAGGGAGTAGGACTCCTGCGAGAGGATGAGGAGGTGGCGGTGGCGGCAGCGGTTGGGGTGGGCTGCAGCGCTTGAGGCTGGATGTGGATGGAGCGGTGCCTGTTTGCTTGCGCACTGTTGTGGGAAGGGGATGAAAAGGGGGTGGTGGCCGCAGGTTGCTCGAGGGTCTCGATCCATGGAGGCGGGATACCGTGCACCATGTTAGGATGG
>VUQS01029760.1:8805-18922 GCA_015108495.1 Heterochromis multidens | reverse complement strand
CTGACGGACACACACACACACACACACACACACACACACACACACACACACACACAGAGGAAGGCCCTCCAGCTGTTCGTCCTGGTGATTAAAGCATGTCCTGTCATTGTTTCCCTGGCAACATCTGCACAGGAAGGCACACATCTGTCCTTGGAGCACCCCGCCCCAACAAACTTTACATCACTGCTGTGAGAGTCTGCATTTGTCTGGAGCTTCATGTGATGGACTGTTTATTGTTGTGTGATTTCCCACAGGTCACTGAATGCATCGTCTGGTTAATCAGCCCAACACACTTCTAACGTGATGAAGATGAAAACTTCTGCAGAGGAACCAGAGTCCAAAATATTAGGAAGGAAAGGAGGAAAGGAAATAGAACGGAGGACCAGAAGAAAGGAGTGCAAACGAGAGGAGAGGAGAGGAGAGGAGAGGAGGGGAGAGGAGAGGAGAGGAGGAAAGGAATATAAGAAAAGCAGTAAGCAGAGGAAGTAAGGAAAGGAAACAGACCAGAGAAAGGATATAAGGAAAGGGAATAGAAGAGATTAGGAAAAGGGGAAAGGAAATTAAGTAATAGAAAAATGAGAGACAGACAAGACAGGAAAGGAATCAAAAGAAATTAAAACAGAGAAGGAAAGAAAACTACAAAAGAGGAGAGAAGATGAGAAATGATGAGGTGAAATTAACAAGGCGACAAAAAAGGAAACACCCTATAAAACACAAAAAGAGAAAGGAGAAGAGGACAAAGGAAAGGTAAAGAGATGGTGAAACAAGAAAAGACCACAAGAGAGGAGCAATAAGAAGAGGAAGTAAGGAAAGGAAACAGATCAGAAGAGAGGACATAAGGAAAGGAAATAGGAGAGAAAGTACAAGCAGGAAAGGAGTTTCTTTAAAATGAAAAATAATAAGGGAAGAAGGAGGAGGAAAGGAAAGGAAAGGAAAGGAAAGGAAATGTGATGGTAAATAAAAGGGAAGGTATGAAAGAAGGCAGCATGTGTGAGTCTGAGACCAGGAAGCATCTGACATGAAAGTCCACAGGAAGAGGAGGAGGATGATGATGAAGACAAGGAGGGGGAGGAGGAGGCGGTTAGTTTTGAGTCTCTGTGTCAAATTCCAGCTAGGGTCAGTCAGACATTTGAGAGCATCTTCCTCTCCTCCACCTCCTCCTCTCTCTCTCAGTAATATTAATAAAAACAATAAATGAACAAAAACTCCATCCTCTTCCTCGCTCATCATCCAAAATCCCCTCAGATATTTCTGTATAAGCCACAGAGATGTTTGTACTCATTTAAATGATCACAGACGGGAGGGTTTTTTTTTTTTTTTTATCTTTTATCATATAAAATATTTGCTTTTTACTTATTTTAGTTAATAGTTTGTCTAAATATTGCCACTAATATTTGAACATCCAGAGAATGAGAGGGTACTGATCTAACTTAAAAATAACACATAATAAATATATAACATTATAAGCTATTTCTACGAGTAACAATCCAAACACGTGCTTGTTATGTCACATTATAAATTGAGGTTTTCTGGGTGAAATGACCTTTCACAGACATTTGTTTAAATCAAGCGTTTAATCAGGAACCTGCAGACTGAACAATAACTGTTGGCTGCAGGCCTTTTCATCACTGCGTGTGCTGCGTCGTCCCTCATCAGCAACAACAACAGGATGATTTTAAATTAAAGAAAGCAATCAGCACGTAGACAAAAAATGCTTCCTGAGGAAAACGATGCTGGGATTCTATTTTAAAATAACACTGATATTAATCTTTAATTTACATGTTTTTCATGTGTTTAATTTGCTGCTTTGACTGCCGAACACTCTTCTGGAGTTGAAACTGTTCAGTGTTGTCCTATTTAGTTGTTTTCTACATTTAATGTAAAAAAAAAAAAATAGATCCAGAGCCCAAAATGTTATGTTGTTAATGTTAAAGCATCACTGTTGTTGTGATTTGGCGCTATATAAATAAAACTGAATTGAATTGAATAGAATAGCAGGTCTCACTACCATCTTGTAACCTTCCCTTTCACTCCTTCTGTCACAAATCACCACTGTCTTCTTCACCTCTCTTGTGCACTGTCCACTGCTTTGGATGGTTGCATGCTCACCTTTCCACCTGTCTCCCTCTCATTCACACACATGTATTCTGTCTTGTTTCTACTGACTTTCATTCCTCTTCTCTCCAGAGCACACCTCACAATATCATCTGCAGACATCATAGTCCACAGAGACCTCATCTGTCAGCCTGTCCATCACCGCTGCAATATAATATTAATAATAATAAACCTTATTTCTAATCAAGAGTTACAAGGTGCCTCCAAGGATTTACAAAAAACAAAGCAACATAAAAACATTAACAAATAAATAAAAGGAGAGAAAAAGAAGACAATAAAACAAAACAGATTCATGAAAGAGGGCATAAATGGGGAACTGATTGAGCTGATCTAATAGTAAGAGAAAGCTTGTTCCACAGCGTTGGGGCTAAAACAGAGACTGCACAACCCCCCTTGTTTTAAGCCTGAACTGTAGAACCTGTAACTGCAGCTGATTCTCTGATCTAAGGGATCTAAGTTCAGAATAAAGGGTTTAAAGCTGTGAGATATAAAGTGGAGTCCCACCATGTAGTGATGATGCCACAGACGGGATATTCTTAATATGGTCATCTCAGGTAAGCAGCTCTACACCTGCTGTTCACACCTGTTTTTTAGGAGGACAGCCAATCAGATATAGGTTTCTTAAAGGGGGAGGAGCTAAAATAGCTTGTTTCAGGCAGTGGATGCAAAGCTACTCTAGTAGAGTCCAAGAATAAAATTATCACTACAGGAGTTTAAAAAGCTGGGATGGATATTTTTCACTATTTAACTGCTGAAAGGCTAATCAATTAATCAATGAAATAACTGACAGATTAACAGATAATAAAAATGATCATTGACTGCAGCCCTACAGGATTTTTTCATCATTTATAAGACTAAATAGGAAGATTAGAGGAAGCAGAGTAATTTATAAACTGCTAGGGTGGGCTGAGAGTGAAGGTCAAAGGTCAGGAGGCCAGTTTTTGTGTGTGTGCGTGTGTGTGTGGGTGTGTGGTTTGTTTGTGTTTGGTCGGTCTGTTCCTGGAGAGAGCGAGTAAGCACTGCGCTCAGGAAAAGAGGCGCCGGGTTACACAGATTACATCACCACCCCATGACCTCACAATGGCAAGACCCACAATGCATCGTTCACAAAAAAGACACACACACACACACACACACAGACAAACACATAAACACACACCCACACAAAAAGTGACCCTGCCTATTACCACAAAGGAATTCACAGAGTGATCCCGACAGAAACTAAACAGAGAAAAAGCTTCCCCTCTTCTTCCTTATTATCCGCCTCTTCACTCTAAAACACACACACACACACACACACACACACACACAAACACACACACACACACAAACGTTCCCTCCCTCGCTTTATGCCTCTTCCTATCAATCAATATCTCCTCTCTCTCTCTTTCTGTATCCATCAATATCCACTTTAGCCAGCGTGGGTGGGGCGGAGGTTTCCATTTTAGGTGTTCAGACCCGCGCACGCGCGCGCGCACACACACACACACACACACACACACACACACACACACACACACACACACTTCCTGCCTCCCCCCAAACACACACACACTTAAAACACAGACACACTCACAGGGATGACCACAGATGCGAACAAATAGCCTTTAACTGCCGAACCCAAACATAAAAATAGATTTCAGAGAAGAAGAACAAACACAATGCTCCAAATATGAGGACAACTTGTTTTGTTTTCCAGTCTAGACAAGACACACACACACACACACACACACACACACACACACACACCTGAGTGTGCTCAGTAAGAATGCTGTGTGTGTGTGTGTGTGTGTGTGTGTGTGTGTGTGTGTGTGTGTGTGGGCGTTTAAAAGACGCCAGAGAAAGTCAGTCCAGATGGCCGGAGAAGATTAAACACCATCTGCCAGGGAGCGCTTCATACACAGCCAACACACACACACACACACACACACACACAGAGGATGATTTATGGAATCTGAAAAATGACTTCTCTAATAAGGAGATTCGTCACATTTTTAACATTTGTGGTAAAGACCTCGTTCTGAGGCAATAATGAATAATTAACTCTTCTGCTGGTGATCAGTCAGGAGAAACAGGTTGTAAGAAGGAAATGAGGGTCCACATGTTGTGTCAGGATTCATTAGCTGCAGGTGTGAGCATACTATGGCGACTTTAGACCTCATTAACCCGCACGTAAGAAAGCACAGACTGTACACAAAAGATGGACATAGCTAGGGTGACATCACCCATCTGCCATCTTGCTGTTTTGAAACTGTCCTTTTTGACTATAATGAGAATCCAGCTGATTTATTTCTAATAGGAGTGTCTCCACAACCTTGAAAGCAGCTACTGCAGACTCTATGAGCATGAAATGGCGACACAAATGCCACAACAGAAACCAGCCTTCACTTTTCAGTCCACTTCTTCTCACTGCTGAAGCCCCGATTTCAACAACAAAGTCATCTGACAAAAGCACCTCTTTCACATTACCTAAAGCTGGTTATTTTGACTATTTTCACATGTGAAATGATCACTCAGAGGGAACATCAGAAGCCACATGTGGCTAAAGCTTCCTGTCAGTGGCTACAATGTCGGTATGTCCGTTACCTACGTAACCAACGTTGACTCATGTTTGGACTGTCAGCTTCCTTAGAAACAGAAGAGTTTCACAGGGAGGGTGACAGAAGGTCCTGCAGCAGTGTATACTCCAAAATAACAGTGTGCTTTTAACATTAAGGCATGAAACCTAGTCTATACCATTATGAATGAGCAGGTAAAGCGCCAGTTCACTAGAAGCCTACCTGGTGAGAAACTTACAAATGTTTTAGTTGCCAAGGACGACTCTAATATTTCCATCCATCCATTTTTTGCCACTTACACGGGTTTGGCAGTCTAAACAGAGATGCCCAAGAACTCCCTCTCCTCAGCCACCTCCTCCAGCTCTTCTGAAGGGAAACTGAGGTTTTCCAACGCCAGCCGAGAGATGTAATCTCTCCAGTGTGTCCTGGGTCTATCCTGGGGTCTCCTCCTGGTAGGACATGCACAAAACACCTCACCTAATGATGCCCAGAAGGCATCCTGATCAGAAGCCCAAACCACCTCAGCTGGCTTCTTTCAGTGTAGAGGAGTAGCAGCTCTACTCTGATCCCCTCCCAAATGACCGAGCTCCTCGCCCTGTCCCTAAAGGGGACTAGACATCCTCCAAAGGAAGCCAATTTCAAGCTCGTGACCATAGGTGAAGGCAGGGACGTAGATCGACAGCTTTGCTTTCACACAAACGTATCTTTTTCATTTTTAAATCTAACTGTACCGCTGCTTATTTTTACCCCATAACTCTGTGGACCACAGCTCACTGTGTCTCATCCATAGACTGTATATAAAAGATGGATGCCTTGACATCACCAGTTCTTTTTCAAATCTGCATTTCAGAGCGTCAACGTTAGCACTTTGACCACCACCAAGTTGTTGTTTTTTAAGCCTACCTTCAAAGCTTATCTTACATGAATGAAAGGGTGGAGTGCTAAGTTAGCAGCCAAGCAAGCTGCATTTCTAAACTGTATGGTTGCAATGCACAGTCACACATATTGGCTAAGCAATGGACTAAGAAAAAAATAGAATTTTACTGACCTAAACTAAAGCACAAACTTCTTGGATGGTCTGTACCACACACACCAAGCTTTAATATCAGTTTGGAAATCCATAAGAAATGCTCCAAAAGGCTCGAACAGAAAAATCCCCCTGCTCAAAGTTGTTATGAAGGGGGAAACTATCCACAGAGGCCAAAACAGCTTCTGTGTCAGGCTGTAAATTAGCTCTTTAATGCTGTAAACTTGGACATTTTAAAATGGGAGTCTATGGGGATTGACCCACTTTGGGATCCAGCCTCAAGGAACTGCAGTTTATGGCTTGTGTGTAGTCATTAAGAACAGGTTAATGCAAAGGTTTCAGTAAAAAAATACCATGACAAATTTAGAATTTATAACTCAAATTTAGGGTTTCTGGGAAACACAGTTTGGAAAATAAACATCACGTTGCATTAAGTAAGACTAACTGAGAGCATAAACTCATCAGGAAAGTCTTTCCTGAGGTCATAGAGATGGGAGCAGATTGCAACTGGAAGTCTTTTGCAATCAGACCTGGAAGCTATACGTCCTCCTTTTATATACAGTCAAATGTGAACTGTTAAGGTAGCTATTTATTCTTCTAATGTTCCCACTCGCCATTTGAACACACAATACACTACAAAACAGCTCAAAACAGGAATTAAAGAACCAGGCAAACATTAGGACTTGATACCAGTGTACTGGTTTAGCTCTCGTTACTTTCTTTTCATGATGGATTTGGGAAATAAAGCCCTTGGCGTCTCCATATTGTCTTCTTAACAATTAGTGGTTAAGTGTCACAGCACGTGGATGGCAATACATCAATCATCTGTAATGTTAAACAACATATGACTCTGAGTTTGGGGGCAGTGGCGAGACAACCGCCATCTTTGCCATCTCAGAATCCTTCAATAGATTTCCATTCAGAGTCCTGGAGTGCCATGTTTCCTCCTTATATACCGTCTCTGGTGATCTGCACAATCACCCAGATAACAGGGTTAGATTGCTGACACAATCAGGGCCAAAACAACAAAAGAAAAATTGTTGGAAAAATGCACACAGACTTGGATTTCTGAAGCAAAGCAACATTTCCTGATGACGAATACAGGGTCAGCCTGTCCAGTCCAGGAAGTTTCATCTCTTCTTTTTAAGGTGAATCAGGCCAACCAGAAAACTCAACCAGCACTTCCTCCAGATGTTCATTTCATCCGTGCCCACTGAGCTGAAGTCAAAGAGACGACTCAGACAGGCTCAAACACACTCGCCTGCAGCTCGGGGAGATTTTTAATGACATTTAAGGGTTCAAACTAGAGCCAGACGGATATGCTATTCAGCTAATATTATTGGCCCATAATATTGGCCGTATTGACGTATATTTTTTTTCTCTTTTTTTCAGAAAGATTACAATTGAGAAAAATATGCTAGTCTTAATTTAGAAATAATGTTGTCACAGCAGCTCTGACTCTTGTTTATGAAGCTGTCTGCAGCACATGTAGCAGAGTAGCATCACAGCTTAAGTCTGCAAGATACATCGCTGCAAACTTAAACAACGACCCCATCATCTACCCTTCAATTTAACTCTAACTTACCATTTGTATAAATACCTGTGAAAGCCTAAGATTTCCTACAATGTTGTGGCATCGCCTGGAAAAATTTTTAGAAATTAACATCAATATGGCAAACCAAATAGGTGGATCCAGAGTGTAGTAGTTTACGCATTTGCCTAACAAGCGAATGAGACACAAATCCCTTTGGGGTTGCATCAGTAAGGCCACCCGGTGTAAAAAAAAAATCATCCAAATATTAATAAAGGTGCCGTCAAAAATAGCATGGTGACCCAAATACATCTCCATCCAGCTGAAGTTATAACTTTCTGTCTTTCTCATCCTGTCTATTCTCCTGTACTGTGCAGAAAGTTGGACTGGCTGGGTATCAAGAGAACAGACCAAGTAACCAATAAGGCAGTACTGAAAAGCGTCAGACGGACACCCCTTGGAGATTTCCAGACAGCTTTGCACTCTTGGACATTGGCTTTGTAAACCCCTTAAGACACCATAATCCATCAGTATGCACTGTGCACTATAACCCATGGGTGCAACAGAAGAAGTAGAGCATGCACGAGGTAGAGCAAGGTCAGTGTAGGAGCTGACAGAGGAAAACATTCAAGACAGGGAGGAGTGCTGCAGTCAGGATACGTGACAGATGACCTCCCGAATAAGATGCCGTATAAAAGCTACCTGACGTACCTACACCTGACTGACCGTACCTATGAAAACCTGTAAAACCTGCAAAAATGTGACTGCTGCTCACTAAACAGTGTCATGCTCAAGCAATCACTCAGTTAATCAATAACAAACATCAGCGGACTGCTCAGCCGACAGCCCTCTACACATCCACATGGGGCGCTATTTGAGGTGATTTAGCCTCCCACAGGTGCTACAATTCTGCAAGCTACTTTGAAACCCACCTCCTGTTTCTAGATTTTAAACAGCTGAACAAAATAAGCAACTTAAAGACTTTTTATTGGACTTTTCTTATAAATACTCCATAAATAATCACATTGTAGTCTCCAAGAGGAGACCATACACCACATCTTCAACATTAACTTACACTAGCTGTTATCTCCAGGACTCTGCTTTCAATTTTTAACCTTGGAAACCTTCACACATGCTCACTAAACATTATCAATCACTCAGTTAATCAATAACAGGGTGTTCCTCCAGGTAACTGTTAGCTGATTTCCCTGAACTTAATAATCCTGTTATTATACTGTGAGTCATAAAAGCTTTCAAACCTCCAGTAATCCTGCAACAATGAATAAGAACTTGGATGTTTGTCAAGCAGTTTCACTTCATGCAATTTAAGGACCTTTTATTGGACTTTTCTAACATATATTCTAAAAATAATCAATCATATATAAATCATATACTGCAGTTTTCAAATATCCCCAAAACAGACCACAGAACATTAGCTTTTACTGCTTTTTCAGCAGCTTCATGAGGGTATACTTTTGTGATCATTTTGCACCTCATTTTGGTCATTTTGTGAAATTTCTACACACTTATCTGGTATCATTTTGTCTCTATGTGATAATTTTCTATTTTCCTTAGCATAGTTTTCTATCATTCTGTGGCTATTTGGTTTCATTTTATAGCTCACTGTGGTACTTTTGTGAATTTTTGACTGTTTTCCATCATATCTTTGGTTAATTTGAGATAATTTTGTCCCTCTGCCTACTTTGTAATCACTCTGTGATAATTTTGCATCTTTCCTGCACAGTTTTCCATTATTTTGCACCAATTTGGGATCATTGTGCATGTCGCTGCCATCATTTTGTGTGTGTGTTTTTTGTTTGTTTGTTTTGCATTTTGCACTTATTTAGCATAAATTTGTGCTTGTCTGTGACACTTTTGCAAGTTTTTCTTGCACTTTTTGCCATTATTTTGCACCTATTTGGGGTCAATTCATGTCTTGTGTTACTCATTTTTTTTAATCTTTCCAATAATCAGCATCTCTTTCCAATTATTTTGAATGTCTTTATGGTTGTTTTCCATCTCTTTGTGGTCATTTTGCATCTCTTTGGGGTTTGCTTTGTGTCTCTTTTTGTGTCTTCTAACTAAGTTTGGATGCCTTGCGCTCCTGGTCTTCTGCCTTCCAGCATTTGAGCATAAGTTAAAAGTGGGTGATAGGAAGAAGAAGGTGGAATCTCCTGAAGAGTAGTTGTCCATCCTCAAGAGTAGTTGCACCTATTTGATGTCATTTGGGAACTTGCTGTGGTCGTTCTGTGTGTTTTTGTGATGGTTTTCTTTTATGTTGCTCTTGTTTTGGGTCATTTTTAAAACACAGCTCATAGGCTGGAAGATTTGGCCTGCCTCAATTGATTCTCAGAAGATGACAGAACCAAACTCAGCTCTGCAAGGCTACACACCTGTGCATTTATAAAATATTAAAAAGCATTTTAAACCATTTAAAGTGACACCATCAGCCAAAGAAATCTGCTGTGAAAGAAAAACCGAATGAAGCACAAAAGCCGTCAACAGCAGGTCACACAAACTAAGAAGCTGGTGAAGCTGGTGCACGTGTGTGTTCGACATGGTGCTCCCACAGCGAACAAGTGACCTCATCCTGATGAGACATGATACTGCATCCAGCAAACACACACACACACACACACACACACACACACACACAGAGCTGAACAGCAGCAACAGATGATGGTAGCAGATGTTAGTTGGTCCCTCAGAGAGCAGCGATGTTCCTGCCGCTGTCTGGAAACCATTTTCTGCCTCACTGGGGGCCTCAGAGTGTGTGTGTGTGTGTGTGTGTGTGTGTGTGTGTGTGTGTGTGTGTGTGTGTGTGTGTGTGTGTGTGTGTGTGTGTGTGTCTGTGTGTGTGTGTGTGTCTGTGTGTGTGTGTCTGTG
>VUQS01029759.1:0-16200 GCA_015108495.1 Heterochromis multidens | reverse complement strand
CCCCCCCCCCCCGTGTACTCCCATCCAGGAAATGTTCCTGCATGAAGTGGTTTAAGTGTAATCTGTAAAAAAGGAGTAAAAAAAAATCCCAGATGAATTACAATAGTCAAATACGCTGATACTATAAATGCACAAGTGAGAATTTACAAGGAAGCAGTGGTGAAATGCTTCTTAATTAGAGGAATTCTCAGGTTCTCACTCCCACAATACATCTTAGAGTGATTCTACTTAAAGTCCCTGACAAGTTACAGTGAATTAATACAGGTGTTTTCACTTTTATCTGATTAAATCTCTTTGAAGAACTGACTATGCAGAGACTGTGCTTGATCAACATCTCTGTTAGCTTTGTGCATCTGTCAGAACTGAAATTTGACTGTTTTTGATTGTATTTTAGTTATTCCAACAGAATAACTAAAGAAACATTGAAATGTAAGGGACACCATTCATGTCAGCTTCAAGAAATATGAAATATGAATGATTTTTTAAAGAAATTATATGTAGGTGAGTGAGGGGAGCAGGGAAAATTAATGGTTCTCACAGTGTATTTGACATATTTACAGCACTCTGATACTGGGACAAACTAGCAGCACATGTGTTTGTGTAGAAGGCAAGACATCATCTGTATGCACATTTTTCAAAATAAAGAAGAATAATAATAAAAAATCCAGCTTAGAGGGTTGTGAGATACTTTATGAAATGAGAACAGCAGCTGCAGTAAATATATAAGATTGCGTGCAAAGATACTGATGTATATATGTGGTTGCAAAATGACAAACAAACAGTCAGAGAGATGTAATGTGGTTCTAGGTCTGACATGTACCAGATCTGGTATACTAAACTGTGGGAACAAGACCGTGAAAATGAAGCATACACCTGATTATTTAATGAGAGCGTAAAATGCATTTTGTTGCAACAGCAGAGATGTGAAAGTAGTTCATTAAAAAAAAAAAAATCAATAGTCTGCTGCTGAATAAATGTATTTTCAGGTCATAGTTGGTGAGAAAGTGGAAACTTTCCTGCTCCAGTCTCGCTGTTCCGCCTTTTACCCCTCTCGCCCCTTCATGTTGTGAAACTAATTAGCCAGTATCTCTGATAAACTTTGTCCTCCAGCTACTTCCTAATGATGTCTGCACCCTCAGGCTCACACAAACAACACCAGCTAAATCTTTTGTTTCTCAAAGTAACCTAAATCTTTGGATGCAGAAAAAAAAATGCAAGCAGAGGTCAGAGAGGAGGATGGAAGAAATTGTGATGAAGGGAATAAATTGACACTGACAAAAGTAAGTAATATGGGAAGTAATCTGGATGCACAGTGAGGGGAGAAGGCTGATTTTATTGAAGGGATTTTTGGCAGCTGGCTTGCAGAGGTCCAGACGAATCAATAAAGGTAGTGCTTGACTTGCTTTCTTAAAGCGCTTCCCCCCTATTGCTGGAAGTTAGTTTCACACCAGGTAACAAACAAACATGTTGATTCAGTATTTTGAGGAGGAAGAGATTCCTGATTAGTTTCCTTTTTCACAAGATCATGCATCATCATCCTACTCATAGCACAAGAAGTCTGTGAATACATCTTGAGGGCCTATAGTAGTCTGTTTATTATTGTGTTTAGTTGTTTCTAGTATCTAGGAATAATCCATTGTGGGAAGTGGGTTCCTGTCAACTGTGTTAATCACAAATTTATTTAGACACATGCTTCTGGATCTGCTGTTTGGTTTGACTTGTATAACATTAAAGCTGGTTGCTGGTTGTCTTTGCTCCAAAACCAGGTGTGACTTGTTTACTGAATTCACACACAGTGAACACAAAAGTTTGCTTCAGTGTACACAGTACACATAACACATGGGCAAATTATAGCTAGTCTGGACCATTTTAATGCAGCCCACAAAGTCCCAAGGGGAATTACTATAATGACTCTGTACTTCTGTTTTATCTTAATTACAATGTGATGTGTTTCACCAGTGACTTATGCAGTGGTGCATATGAGACAACTAGTAAGCTGTAGTGATATTTTCATTAAAACCTGTAATCAGGTTTTAGTTAAACTATCCAATCCATGGCATTAGCATACTTTATCTGAGTAATTATGGCACTCTGGAAACAGAAAATGTTGCTCCCCCCGTTATGCATGTTGAGCATTGAGGGTTTTCAGGTTTGTTTGTGTTTAAGGTTGGTTAGATGGCAGGTTTAGAGTAGAAAGGAAAGTGACTGTTGTCTCAAAAGGCATAAATATTGCATCACATTTGGGCCTAAAATTTAAAACTATTGAGTTGATTTGTATGAGTGGAAGTTAAAATAGAAAGGAGCACTTACCATTAATTATTAAAACAAAGCAGTTGAAAGAGTCACAGCTTCCCTTTGAGGGGATGATGGTGACCCCGGCACCCCACTGTTGTTGTGTGTAGAGATTTGGTCTAGCAGTTGATTTTACTTTAGATAATCATCTGATTGGCGATAGCTGTGTTAGTTAAAAATATCGCTCCACTTATGATGAAATTGTAAATTATTTATATTTTTTGTACACTTTTGTACAGTTACAGTTATAATTTCTCACCACCTCCATGCACTTCCAAAATAAATGTTTTGTTATAGAAAAATTTGACTGATATCATTTTTGCTATATTGTTTTTAAAAAATGAATGGGTAGCACAAGCCAGTGTATAGCACTGTTGCCTCACAGCAAGAAAGAAAGGTGCCCTATCGGACTGAGATCTGGTGGATGGAGGACATTTAAGTACAGTGAACTCATTGTCATTTAAAAAAAAAACAGTTTGAGATGATATAAACTTTGTGACATGGCATGTTATCCTCCTGGAAGCAGCCATCAGAAGATGGGTACACTGGTCATAAAGGGATAGACATGGCCAGCGACAATACTCAGGTAGGACATGGTTTTTAAACAATGCTCAGTTGCTTCTAAGGGGTCCAAAGTCTGCCAAGAAAATATTATCCACACCATTACACCACCAGCAGCCTGATCCACTTACACAATGCAAAATGGATCCATGCATTCGTGTGGCTTACACCAAATTCTGACCCTACCATCCAAATGTTATAGGAGAAGTCAAGACTCATCAGACCAGGCAACGTTTCTCCAAGCTGTCCAATGTTTTGATGAGCCTCAGTTTCCTGTTTTTAGCTGACAGGAGTTGAACCTGGTGTGGTCTTCTGCTGCTGTAGCCCATTTGCTTCAAGGTTAGATATGTTGTGTGTTCAGAGATGCTCTTCTGCATACCTTGGTCATAATAAGTGGTTATTTGAGTTATTGTTGCCTTCCTATCAGCTTAAACCTCTCACATTAACAAGGCATTTTCACCCAGAGAACTGCCTCTCACTGGATATTTTCTGTTTTTTGGACCATTCTCTGTAAACTTAGAGATGATTGTGTGTGAAAATCCCAGTACAGCAGCAGTTTCTGAAATACTCAGACCAGCCCATCTGGCACCAACAACCATGCCACGTTCAAAGTCACTTAAATCACCTTCCTTCCCCATTTTGATGCTCGATTTGAACTTCAGCATATAGTCTTGACCCTGTCTCTATGCCTAAATGCATTGAGTTGCTGCCATGTGATTAGCTGATTAGACATTTACATTAATAAGAAGCTGAACGTGTATCTAATGAAGTGGGCTGTGAGTGTATATTCTATGGTCAGTTTCATGTTCACATTTGGTAAAAATCACACCGAACACAATGTTATATTTTATCTTGAAATGAAAGAAAAAATACACTTTATGTTTCATGTAATAAAACTTAGGTCAAAATACTCAAGTTTTTATTATTTAAATGAGTAAAGGAACCATTACAGTGGCATTTGACACTGTGTTTCCGGTCCAACGTTAAGTTAACTTTGAGATTTATACCTAACATTATCACAGATGCCAGTTTGCCAAGTTGTGACATGTTGCAAGTAAGGCTGTGACATGTTCTACTATATAGGAACATAAACATGCTAAAAAACAAAACACAACATAACACGACACAAAACAACACAAAACACTGCTTTTTTGTAATATTTTGAAGGAAGACAGATGGTTAGAAATTCCAAAAGAAGACGGTGGTGGTACACCACCTGCTGCTTCATCTGTGTGGATCCTTTCTCAAACAACTGCACAAAAGAGATTCAGGTGTATGAGATGCAACAAATGAGTCCATGATGCTTGCACATCAAGGCCATAGTAATCCTTAGACTGTAACTCTAAGGAGTAGGAATGCAGCACTCAGATGTTTATTGTTAGTTGTAAATGGCACTAAATTTAGTTTTTGAGATACTAAATATAAATTCAAAAAAATGACGACCAATCCTTTTCTTTCTTCATCCCTGGATATCAGTAAGTTTTTAACAGTAAAAGCAAAAAGATCTTTTTTCATTTGTAGCTGCATGCAGAGCCACCTTTTAGTCCCTTTGACACAACAGCTATTGAAACAACTTTGCTCTTTTTTCGGTCTCACTGATACACCTAATAAAAGCTGTGAGCAAGAAAAACACAATGAAGAGCCTCTTATGGACATGCAAGTATTATGTTAGTGCAACCTGTTCCAGAGATAATGATGTGGTTTTGTATATACTCGGAATAATGCTGCAGTTTGGAAAGTGTGTGTATTTGCCTCTGTGAGTGTTACAGAAAGAGTGTGACATAATATTTAAACTGGTAAACCACAGTCTCCTGATATTAATCTACATGAAACCCTCTGATACATTTTCCTGCATTAAATACTGGGCACTATATTAACTCCCCGATATAATCTCCACAGTGCACATGTGTGTTCATGTGTGTGCACTGATGATGACTTAGACGGTCAGATAGATCCAAGCCCGGGTGTTTTACTATGACAACCCATTACCGCTGCTGTGTATTTATAATGTTTCATTTAGGCATATCAGCCTTCTCATCAAATATTAATTTGAGGGGAGATTGCCTACTTTGTCTCGGCTAAACTTCCCAATCTGTCTGTCACCCCTTCATTTCTTTATCTGTATGTTCTTGCATGCATCTATATGTGCAGAAAACACAAAATCAACTCAAACTGAATTGTGCAGATATGCGTGGGCAGACATACAACTCCTGAGGTCATGTGGCACTACTTTTGTGTCCTTTTCTCTGCAAGCTTGTGTTTGTTGCCTGTCTGTCCTGTATACTTTTACTGTATCTGCATGCATGCATGTGTATGTGTGTGTGCTGCTTGACACCTGCACCATTGCTCTGCACTGTGCATAACTCCAGGCATCAATCAGAGCTCATTATTGGTTATCTGTCAGCTCCACTTTCCAGCCTGCAGTGGTGCTAAATGTCTCTGTAAACCCCTATGGGAGATAAACACCATCAATACTGCGAGATTTAACAGTCCCCAGGCACATAATATATTCAAATACCTCTCCACTGTGTTACCTCTGTCTTCTTCTATTTCTCTTTCATGTCTGTGTTCCTTCTGTTGCTTCAGTCTCTTCTTCAGATGCACCACTACCCCTCTGTTTGATATTTTTCGCTTCACCAGGCCTCTCTTTGTGTCCTCCTTTGCCTTGCACTTTTCTCTTTTTCCAGCAGCTGATAGATATTTTCTCCCCTCCCCATCAGTCTTCTGACTGGGGACACAATAATCCCTCACTCGTTGGCTTGTCTTTAAAGAAGCTTCACCACACCGTTTATCCCCAACAAGGATTATTTCAGCTTTTCCTGGAAAAGGTATTCTCACTTACATCACTCTGTGTATGAGAGAATTACATTCAAAAGCAAGCACATAATAACACTGTTTATTGATGGTTTTTATTATGCCCTGGGTTGCGAGGACATTTTGTACGTTATTTTCTATTTTAAAAGGGTTATGCCTCAAAGGAATCACACTTGGGTTCTGGTCTGGGATTGTAAGAACAGTCCAGTGATTTTCTATCTCAAAGTCCATTCTGTCAAGTCTGATAAAATGTGGTCATTGATGTCCTTTGATTAGTGTTGCATTAAATTTATGTTTAGCAAGGATTTAAACAGAAAGTTGGCATTTCCACTCTGGTTTTAATATGAACCTAAAAACTTCCAGGTATGTGGCATTGAGTCTTGAGTGTTTCTTATTTAGAGGCTGAAGAAAAGAAAATTCAGAATGTTTAAACAAGAGATTTGTAAAAAAATTCTTTAGATATTACTATTATCAGCATTTCAATTTGCCCAATATTCTGCTTTACTTTGGTTCCTTTTAGTGCAAATTCTCAAACTTTGGTGAGATGGTGACTGCTGAAAATCAGCATATTTGCCACTGAATGCATGTTAGCTTACCTAAATGAGGCAAACAATTTGTATAGGGCTGCCAGGGTGAGACCATTACTTACAGTGGAGTGGCACAGAAACTGATGTCATGTTATTTGCCTATGCAAGCACGACTGCCATTGCAGAGGTACAAAAAAGAGGTTTCATATGTAAAAAGCTTTTTCTATGTAATCCTCAACTGGTTAAAACATCAAGGAGAGGTTTTTAATTGTATTACTTTTTTAAAATTTTGATGAAGCTGAAAATTGAAATTTTGGTTACTTTTAAAATGTGCCCATGTGGGGAACAGAGCTGTAGAAAAGTTTGATTTGAGAAATAGTAGTCGCTGCATGTAACTCCAGTTACATGAGTATGTGCATATTGCTCAGATGGACTTCAGCATTGGTTATATAGGTGGCCACAGGTTGATCCACCTCTTGGCTCCACCTCTGATGTTTAACTCAAAGCACAGCTGTGAATAACTACAACTTCACAGAGCTGCAACTTTATGAAAGAGCAACATTAAATTGTTGGAGTGCCTCCACTATCAAAGTTAATTCAGCACATGGTTCTTAAAGTCCTTCTATTTAAGTAAAACATTTCCTTTGCAATTTAGGTTTTAACGTGAGGAATAAATGTAATTCTGATCATTATAGTCTACGGAAAGCAGCTAGAATTAAATTAACTGTCAAAGGAACTTATTATAAACTTAAGAAAATTATTGTAGGGTTTTTACCTTACGATATAAAGCGCCTTGAGGCGACTTTTGTTGTGATTTGGCGCTATATAAATAAAACTGAATTGAATTGAATTGAATTGAAACGGGGATAACACGATCCGTGAGGCCAGTATGGCATCCTGACTGTAAGAACCTTATCAGTGTATTGATGAGCACTTTTTTAAATCTCAGAGATTCTCAAACACTGGAGCTGTCATATATCCCTAACAGTTTGTAGCTTTGTATTCTAATTCATGCCTATTCAAAACAGTAATCCATCAATCACAAGAATGAAGTGGAAAATGGACAGTGATTCTAAAACATACTGAAAGAATTAAATGAGCGCCAAAAGCTCCTTAGACAACCCTTAACCTTGAAGATGTCCCAGACAGGCTCAGGGGTATCACATGAGAGTACTTTAAAGAGAAGTTTCTGATGGGAAACAAATCTGCTGAAATATTAAAGTTTATCCCGTGAACCGACCCGGGGCGTCCGCCGTCTCCATCCGGCTTACATCGTGCGTATTTATGGATATAATATTCAAATAATTTTTTCTAATCACGACCTTGATGAAATATGAGTGAGTCATCCTTTAACTCTGCTGAGCCAACCCAAGGACGTGAAGCTGACAGGATATTGATCCACAAGTATTAGGCTGCCGAGCGGCTCAAGTCCAAGGTGAGACCATCCATCAGAGAGTCAGGCATAGATTAGTAGGTATACACTCCTACATCCCTCTGGTGTGCCACTCCCTCTCTTGCTTCATCACTCCTCCCAGCTTTGATGGTTTACGTCTCTCTCTCTTTCTCTGTTCGCGTCTCTGCAAGGATACAAGTACATGTTCCAGCTGGCAGGCGGACTTTGGATGTTTGGCAGAAAATTAAAGTCAGCAGTATATTTGAACCTCAAACCCACCGAGGTCCCTCAAACTGTGGACGCTGCGCTGCTGATAAGCGGGGAGAGGAGAGAGTTATAATTGGGAGTACAGGGAGCAGCTTTGCGCGGACTTTTGCATACCCGTCGTTCATCTATTTGCAGCCCACACTGACTGATGCTCACACAAAAGTGACATGCAAACGGGAGTCAAGGCGCAGAAGTCGTAGATAAACTGCGACTCGGACGCGCACACAGAGCAGCAGGTTCAGCTTGGTGATCTGATAAGAACTGAGAAAAAGCATGAAATCCACGAGTCAGGATCAGAGTTTGTCAGACTCCAGAGAGCTGGACAGATCTTACGACCCACTCACAGGTAGGGGTTTCGTCATGTCATTCACGTTTTTAAAAAAAATAGTTTTCTTTAAGGATTTAGTGCTGTTTGCTGGCCTGGCTTAAATCTCCCCCAAGAAGTGCGGATTCACTGCACTGATGAAAGTTTTGGTTTGATTGAAGACTTCGGCTCATTGATATTCGACTATGGGACTTTTAACAAACCACAATTAACCAATTAGTGAATGTGTGTGCACCTGAACTCCCAGCTCTACAGCCCCCCAAACAGAAGCATAATTTGATTCATCATTCAGAGTCTGATCTTACAGGTATTTTACTTTGAAATGAACTTTACATCATCTGCCTGCTTTTTAATATGAATAAGAATGTGGAGTCATAGATCTAAAAATGTCAGGTCGCTATCATATCTTGAGTATTTGTAGGTTGGAACTAGAATAATAATATAAAGATAAAAATGGTTTACATCTAAATAGTGTCTGTGTGTGAAATAAAAGATGGGTAAATAATAGCAATAGTGGTATTATTTAGACCATTAGCTGTAAATCTAACTGAACACAGTCCCTCTGTGGCCCAGTGGTACTGATCAATTATTCAATTGATTATTAAATGATGGACAGAAAAATAATTATTATTAATCACTTAAGAAATTTAGCAACAGCCATGTGTGTAGCTTTAGGTTTTCAGCTTCTTTTCAGTTTTCTAAACAAGCAGTCAGAAGACATCACCATCATGCTGGGGTGCTTTTATCTGGGCACCTTTCCCCTTTACTATTAAATAATTGACATAATGGTTCAATAACTTTGTTCCTCAAACATTAGTGCCATTATTTGGTTACATCATATCAACACAATTCTTCTCAAATTAGCTGAATCAGTGAAAATTAACAAACACATTCATTTGAAATTAAAAAAAAAATCAAACCTAATGTGTTTGAAAAAGATTGACAAAGACAACTTTATATCAACACAGTAATGCTAATGAGTAGTAATAATGATAAACATCTCAATGTGGATTTACTGTAGTTTAGATAATCACACTGGTCATAGGCCAGAGAAAAGCAAGAGAAATATTAGAAAAACAGGCTCTCGTCACCTAAAATTACTTCTAACAGAGTGAGTGTTTGTAGCCTAATTAGATCAGTGAGGCTCCTCTCTCTTTCAGACATTTCACTGGTTTATTTTTCTCACGAGTGCTTGCAAACACAATCCTCTTTAGAGATCACACACGCAGGTCTCTCTTTGCTTTGGCAGGCTGGTCTGTCATTTTTCTGACAGCTTCCCAAAATAGTCTTTTCCTTTAAAAATAACTACATAAATGTATAAAAATAACCCCTTTAATATGACACACATAGCAGCACCATTTAGCTTTCAGACTAAACTACTGTATGGGATGGATATTATACAGATGACAGTTTATTTCATAGCTGATAGTAGTTGCTGGCATAATAGCAGGTGTGATATCCATTCAGCAGCAGGTTAACCAAACAGTGAACAGGTGCATGAGGCTTGAAGGGGTGTTTGGAAGACACAAAGAAACTGTTTTATTAAAGAGTGAAGCAGAGCCTGAAGCCTCTACCTTTCATCACCATGGTTTGTGTCTAACAGCAGAACAGTAACATATGCCTATGGAAAACTCTATTAAAGTGCATTTGAAATATTTATCAGAAGAAAAAAACCATTCACACTGAACACTAAGTGGTCTTTATATCCAACTGTTCTACTGTAAAGCTGCTGAAATCCTCATGTTGTTTACTTCTTGGTTCATTCATTATAGATATGCATTACTTTTGCACTACACTTACTACAGTGGTACTGACTGTCTGCTGTTGTGGGACATGATTTCACAGATAAACACTCTTAAAAAGGCATGGGTGGGAAATCTGCTTAGATTGCATATGAAACTCTTGGAAACAGCCTGCTGTGATGGACTCTGTGTACCCAACCTCTCATCCAAAGCTGAGATAGCCCCCCCCCCAATGACCCTGGATTGGATAAGCTGTTAATAAAATGGATGGATGGATGTGTCAGAGTTCAGTTCAAAAAGTGGACCCAAATGCAGACCAGGACTCAAAGTAATGAAACAAAAGATGAACTTTATTTAAAGAAGATAATAAGATCCAAAAGACCACAAAAGGTAAACAAATCCAAGAGGCTCAAACTACAAACACAGGGAGGCACAGAGACCAGAAACCTGGAAAACTCCCAAGATGGCAAAAAGGTGGCACAACAGATACGCCAACAAAGGCTGCAAGAAAGACAGGGCTATTAATTCAAACAGAAGAGCGATTAGGCATCAGACACATGAGGGGAACAAGACACAGCCGAACAGGAAGTAACACTTAAAATAAGACACAGAAATACTAACTCACAAAGTTAAACAGGAAGCATCCAAAGGAGAATACCACCAACAAGAATATTAACAATTGACAAGATGAACAGAACAAGGAAACACAAAGTGTGTAAACACAGAATGAGACAGAGCAAGGACAATAACAAATACAAAGAACTAAACTCATCCCATACAGAAGGAACACAGGAGGCTACGAAACACAAGGAAGCACACAACTAGAACTCTTCTCTAGACCGGAATAAAGTCAACACAGAAACCAAAGGTTCAAACTATAACAAAGAATCAGAATCACTATGGAATATAAGGAAATCAAGGCAGGAATCAGGCACCACATAACCAAACAGTAACTGGAACTCAAGCACAAAAACTAATCTTAAAGATTATTACAACTACAAATACAAGGAAGACAAGGAAGTGAACTCACCCTTAGAAAATCATGAAATAAACAGAAACCAGAGGTTCAGTCACAGTAGAATAAAGTGGATACTAGATTAGAAACAGATCCACTCTGTGAACCATGGATGGATGGATGGATGGATGGACAGATAGATGGAGCTTGGTACCTCAACATAAAAACTGAGAACATTTAGTTCAGCTCTGTCCAAAGTTAAGAAAATGACTGCTAAAGCTCATTGATGAACATATTATAATCTGGTTGTTTAATACATTCAAACCCAAAATGAGTTATTCACCAGATCATTTCTAGGCTAGGAGCAGTTTTCACAAGTTTTTGCGTGTTTATTAATGAAATTAAGAGGTGCTGGTAGGAAGATCTCATATTTCAGTCTTAACCTTGCTCATAATTTCAGACTTGTATTCTCGTCAGTATTGTAATTATAGACTGAATATAAAGATGTACCAAAATATGAAAGATTTATAGTCTGCAGCTTCTTTTGAAGCTGTCAACCATGACAACACATCCAGTTTTATAGCTTCAAAGAAATAATTTAAATCAACCTTATCAGAATAATGAACTACTCAACCTGCATTATCATGATGAAAATATTTAAAATGACAGAAATCATTCTTGGGAAACATTTGTCTGAGATGTACTTTAATGTTTTAGTTTCCCCCACATTCCATGCACTAACATGGAGCAGGTGGGGTTTATGACCTATACTGCAGCCAGCCACCAGGGAGTGATTGAGATGGTTTGGCTTCACTTTTTCATCCTTACACTAAAAGATGAAAACAGCTTCTTGGTCTGAAAAGTATAGCCATTATGAAAGTGCCTTAAACCTGCATTATTTGGCCAGAAGGGGGCGACTCCTTTGGTTGTACACTGATGTTTGCTTATATAAAAGTCTATGGGAAAATGATCCTTTGGCTCCCTTAATCCATTACCTCAGTGTCTATTTTCCTGATGAGTTTATGGATTCAGTCACCAGTTTCTATAGAGCAGAAAAATTTAGTCTTATTTTATACAGTATAATATTAATTTTTAAAATTATGATCCTCAATAGAATCAACAAAAGGGGATAAAGCTAACTGAGAAGTTGCTAGCCTGGGCATGCAGTATTTCTGTCAGTCAGATTCACCACTCACTCAAATGTTAAGATGAAGAATATGTCTGTGTAGATTTTCAGTCATCCAGGTCATGGTAGTCTTAAGAGCTCGACAAAAAAGGCAACTGGACTTTTTTAAGTTTGTGAAGATGTCTCACCTCTCACCCTGGAGGTTAAAATGGCAAAAATGATCAGTTTGAGGTTTCACAAAGGGACTTTGTCCATCTTTTATATACAGCCTATGGCCATGTGAGAGAATAATTTCCTGGATATGATTGAACATGCTTGTCTTTTGTATGTTTGTATGTCTGAATGAGAAAAGTGGCAACATTTTCAAACAAATATGTGTGTAACATTTTTGTACAATAGTCAAGGATTCCCCCCCACCAGTGCAACAAAATATGACATAAAACCATATACAGCACTTACATAGTTTATTCCAACATAAAAGCCCCTCATGAGATAAAACTATTGATACGATCACTGCAACGCTCATAATGTCAGCCCAAGTGTGCAAATTTAAATATGTTTGCATACGTCCATGCTTTTTCATGAAATGGACATCTATAATCTGAACTGCGTCCTTCTGGGGGATTATTGTAAGTGTAGGAGTTGTTGCCCCCGGCAACATTAGTTTACAAATGTTCATTTAGTGCTATGTGACCCTGCTTGAGCTGTCATGCCCTCCCAAAGTCGACACGAAATGTTTACAGTTAAATAACACACAGTAGTTATTATTATTTTTACTTTAGAGATTAACTAATCTTTTGCAAGAACTGTTAAAGATTAAAAAAATAGGTGAAAGAAAATTTGGTAATTAGTAATGCTTAGGTCATAGCTTCTGTATTGTCTCTCAGGATTTGCCAGTTTTTCTGTGAAATAATGATAGAAAAAACATTTAATATGAGTAAAATCATGGGAAACTGCTTTTGAAGATTTAAGACTTTCACTTCATGATTAAATTTAATTCCAATGTTCAACTACTTCAACATTTTTTTGTGGTCTCTCTGATCCAGCTTATCAAAAGCCCAGTCATCAGGCCAGCATCAGAAGCTATAAAATCTGTTCAAGGTTTCTAAGAAAATTATTGACCCTTTATGAGTATAACTTGTTGAAAAGTTGTACTAAAAAAGTTATCTTCAGCTTGGCCTTCAGAAACTTTTAATTTCTTGTTCAACGTTCTTTCAGTTCATCTCACCTTTCTCCCCTGTGTGGTTTAAATACTTTTGCATGGCTTTTTTGAAACAGTGGATAAAAGAGGCTTTAGATAGTTAAATGATGGCTCAAAGAGGCTGTAAATGTAGTTATAACGATGGGTGAAAGAGGCTGCAAAGATAGTTATAATGTTGGCGAAGCGAGCATTGATCTGCCTCAGAGGACTGCATTTATTCAAATTGATTTATGTGACCAAAGTCACCCTTGAGGGTCTCTTGAACTGACAAATAGCTGCTGGGTATGGTGAAATGTCAACATCGGCTGAAATAACTGTTGAGTGTTGTTCATCAATAACTCCAGCGACCCCCTGCAGATATACATTGCTCGTTTGCAACACATATGGGACAGGTAAACAGCTGCTTAATAATTAATGATGTATGCTTAGTTGCTTTTGCTCATATTATAACTGTGTGAACAAATCAAATCATGACAAAATGTCTCACTACTGTTTATGAACCTATGAACTCATAAAAGCAGCATAAAGAGGGCTTCAGCTCATTTAGTAGCTGTATTTTATGCAAGAACAACCACCAGTCTTGTTTGTGTGTAAAACAGCCATATCAAACGGCTTCCCTTGGATGGGATTTTAATAACGTAGGAGGTATTTGTGGCCTGAAATGCCCTGAAAACAGGAGCTTTTCTGTTCTTTTTACAGTTTCTTTTGTGCTTTTTTAAAAATTATTTACAATTTTGCCCCCTTCCATCACAAACCTGAGGTGTTTTTTATGCTGCCTGTGTGTGTGTGTGTGTGTGTGTGTGTGTGTGTGTGTGTGTGTGTGTGTGTGTGTCTGTGAATGGCTGTATAAAGCTGTGTTTGTTTTTCCATGGTCACGCAGCTGCTGTATTTGATAGTTTGATTGATATATCCTCAGCATTCCCTGTGTTCATGATAAGTGCCTTGAAAGGCTACTGCCACCCTGGGAGCTACAGTAATCGCTTAAAGGAGACAAAAGGTTGCTGTTACAGGCAAAAAAGCACAAGTTTCACTGCATTTTATCCTTGTGTGTATTAAAGCAATTTACACCTTGTTTATTTTGCATATGCAAAGCACATTATAGTTTCTAAAAGTTCAGATATGCAGCACCTGCTAACAGCGACTGATGTTTGTGGGTTGCCATGTTTCTCCTTACTGTGAATTAAACATTTTTTACATGTTCAAGTGTTTTAATTTTTTTTCCATTATCATTAAATCACCTGATTGTTAATTTCCTCTACAGTTTACTGGGCGTACTACTACTTAGTGGGTGCATGTCTGCAGTTCTTCTTGTGTCTGGTCTGGTCTCAAGCCATACTCACTGTTGCTCCCTTACTGTACACATTTGTTCACCCTTTGTCTGACTTGGAGGCCTTTTACGATCTAAAACCCAACACTGCCCCCTGGTGGCAGAAAAGATATTTTTTCTGGATATTAAATTTGTAGACCATTAATCATCTTGTTTTGATAATAATTTACAAGACATGGAGATGCTTTCAATAAACTTATGCACACTTCTTTAATCTTGCATTCAACTAGTAATGTTTTAAAAATTACAGCTGAATCTAAATGGCTGTTTTCATACCACAGCTGTACTTAACAGTAGGTTCATCCACTTTTATTAACGTACATAAAGAACAGAGGACCCTTTCCTTCATCAGCATCACGCTATCTTCTCCTTCAATTATTTCCAAGTGTGTTTTCTTTCTTCTTGTCTGTCTCTACCTCTTTTTCTCTTTTTGACTGTCTTTACAGGGTTTCATATCTTTTTAAAATTTCTATGCTGTTTGTTTGCCTATTTTTAATGTATTATTGGTTTTATTGTTAGTTTTATTTTCTTTTGTCTTGTTTTTAATGTGTTTGTAAGTCTGTGAAACCCTTTGAAGTTTTACATGTGATATTGGATTACACAAAATAAAATTGGCGATCATCTTGAAACCTCAGAGTGGAGGGGATGAATCTGAGAAAAGGACGCTGAGACAAAAGTTAAAGTTTAGAAAGTTATTGTTGGAAAAAAGAAAAGAAAATAATATAACATTTCTGTGTCAGAGACCACAAAACTTCAAAACAGGCTGACCACAATCAAGACCCTTTAACAATTCAATTCAGTTGAATTTATATAGCACCAAATCAGAACATTAGTATCAGAATCAGAATACTTTATTAATCCCTGAGGAAATTGCGTACACTATTTAAAACAAACTAAAAACTCTACAAATAATAGGTGAAAGTAAGAAAAAAGTTTAAAAGTTCGGGGGAAAAGGCCAGAGCAACTGAACAGGCTGCATGCCGGTTGACGCATGCGCACATTATTAGTAATCTCTATGAACTTTATATTGCAAAGTCAAAGCTCTACAAGATTACAGAGGGAGCTGTAACAATCCCCTATGAGGAAGCACTTCGTGATAGTGGGGAGAAAAAACCCACCTATTTAACAGAAAAGAGAGCATGGCAAAATGACAAACAAATATATTAACAATGAACACTCATCAGGTTGGTGGGGTTAGTGCAGTTACTGGTCTGCCAGTAACTGCAGATCAGGAACATACAGCTCCCAAGGCAGAGATACCAGCAGGTGCAAAGAGAGAGAGAATAAAGAGTAGAACAAATAAACTAGAGGAGAGAGAAAAAACAAAGTTAATGACATGCAAAAGTACCATATAAATGCATTAGGAGTAGAAAGAGGGGAACAGAAAGGTTCTCAGAGCATCATGGGAGGTTCCCAAGCAGCCTGGGCCTTTAGCAAAGTAACAAAGGGATGGTTCAGGGTCAGTTAGTCATACAAGTTTGAATATTCTATCAGATGAATAAATTAATGTGAACATGCTACTTAATCAATAATTGAGGAGTCCTGATATGTTTTCTTCATCTTCTTTTGACTGGTCCCTTTAGGGATCGCCATAGCAGATCATCTGCCTTCATCTCACCCTATCCCTAGCATCCTCTTCTGTCACACCAACCCTCTGCATGTCCTCCTTC